>JANZXR010224750.1:0-31330 GCA_027575705.1 Erythroxylum echinodendron | reverse complement strand
GAAAATACCCTCAACTTCTTCTCATGCATTTATTCCATAAGCTATTATGCTTAAGTTAATGGAAAAATTTTCAGGGGCCTGACATCAAGTCTAACCAAATTTGTCTTACAAAGAAGGGCTTGTGTATATATTAGCCAGAGAAGTCAGACAACTCATGAACAAGCAAGTACCTTTGGTGAAAGTACTCTGGCAATACTATGGACTTGAAGAAGCAACGTGGGAACTAGAAGAGACCATGAGAGCTCAGTATCCTTAACTATTTTAAATCATATATGAATTTCGAGGATGAAATTCTCTTAAGAGGGAGAGAATTCTAAGGCACTAAAATATACCCTAGTTGAAATGATACATGTTCATGAAAGTACATGTAAGATAGGAGTTAATATTATGCTATAAGTTGAATGTGAAAGGTATAGAACTTGAATTTCGGTATTAGTGGACTATAGTTAGTGAATTGGAATTAATTGATACTATTAGAGAATTAAGGTATTTAAATGTATATTTGGATAAGGAAAATTGTGAAGTGGCAAGTTAAGTTGTTACATGAAAATTTGAATGATTAAGCTTATGAGTTAGTGACACGTGGCATAGCTAATGTATTAACATTTGGCATTATTGAATGTGTGACAAGTGAACCAACCTTGGAATGACATGTGGACTGATTTGCAGGTGATTAATGGTAGCATCTTGATATGAAAAAGCGAAGCATAATTAAGTATGACATGGCATGAAATATTAATTGACACATGCTTAAGTATATTGGATACACCTAGCAACCAAAGGCCGCAAATTTTTTGCTAGAATGTTCTATACTTCTTTCACCTTGCTTTTCACCACCAAAACTCTCATTCTCTCTCAATTTTTGGACTTCTACTAGAGTTTGGATCATTAAAAATAGGAATCTTTGTAAGTTATTCCATTAAGAAGTAGGTCTTGAGAATCTATGTATTATTACTTTGTTGATGCTAAAAGTTGCACATTCAACCTAGGCATGTGCTGGTTGTTTGGAAACTTGGTTTAGCTGGATTCTTGGAGTTGAATTTGAATTTTAGGAGGTAAGGGAGTACTAAACTTGGTATTGTAATATAACATGTCTTGTTTGATGTTTGAAGTGGATATAATATGTACAGAGTTAATGAAGAATTGTGGTTAGGAACTTGATATGTGTTGGGTAATCATTAGGAGGTGTGTTTCCATTAAATAGTCATTGGTTTTTCATCCATATCTTAACCTGTAGACATCAAATAGGATGATTTTAGATTCATATTAAACTAGATACATTTATCTATAACTAGCATGAAGAAGTCGAATTTAAATTCCGTCACTAATGCTGCGTATAGTTACTGTGATCCATATACTGAGACAGAACGAAACAAAAATTTGGAGACAGAATAGAACAAAAAATGGAGACAGTGAGGTGTTTTGTTGTAATAAACAAAGCAGATAAAATGGTGTGTCTCGAGGACAGAAATGTGTTTGGTTGTAGTTGACAGAACATTGTGTGTTAATGACCAAAGTACCCCTGCAGTATAATATAATTACAAATACATAATTCATTGATTATTTTAAAACGAATGATTTGTATTAGTAATTTTTTAATTGTATCTACAAATAAAGAATTAAAAAATTAGGAACCTAAAAATTTAATGAAATGAGCTATTGAATAGCAAAAAATTCGTATAAGTTAACAATAAAATAAATTATGTAAATGTTTTTTTATAATTGTATCAATATTTTTTAATTTTATTTATATTTTTAAATTATGATGAAATAAATAAAGAACTTAAATATTTAATGAAATGAGAAACCTAAACATTTAATGAAATGAGTTATTGAATAGAAAAATCCTACAAGTTAGAAATTCTAGTACATGATAATTTAATAAAACATCAAAGCATTCGTGGAATTAATTACATAATAAGTTAAAGATACGTTCAAGCCTTATATTTTATTAAGAATGTCTTTTTTGCTATTTATAGTAACAATATTGGGGTATTTTTGTCCAACAGCTCGCATGTTTTGTTTTTGTAATAGGTACAAGAAAGTTGTGCCGCAGTTTTGGAAGGAACAAAATTTTTTTGTTTTTGTAAACTGGAGACGAAACAAAATGGGCAGTATTAGCAGCCAAACTTTGCTGGACACAGGATTTTTATGTTTTGTTATCTGTCTCCACCCACAGAGACATCAACCATACATAGTGTAAGGGTTTTGAAATTTAACTTGAAGTTAAGTTTTGGCTTTGGCTGTAGTACTAAAACTAAAACTTGTGTCCTATTTTTCAACGATTAAACTGCATCGATCTAGGTAGAATTAGACATATGTATTCATAAAAATTGTAGCTCATTCTTTTACCTTTATAACAGCATAAAGTTTGAAATTTTTTGATATTGGGCTTGACAGTTATGTTCCTTTTAAGTTGGTGTGCGCAGTAGGGGTGCAACGATCTTGATCACCCCATATCTTTTTAGGATTTCACGATAATGCACATGCATAATCGTGCTTCCTTTTGTCATGCAGAGTTTTACAGATAGTTCATTAAAGATTTTTCCCTTATTGTAAGACCCCTAACTCATCTATTGGTTAAAGATGTGCCTTTTGTTTTCGACGACGATTGTTTAGATTATTTTAACAGCATGAAGAAGGCACTCATGGGGCCATTTCCATCCTTCGAAGGTAACACCTATATTTTAGTTGGAGTTTATTATGTTTCCAAATGGGTTGAAGCAGTCACCACTTGAACCAATGATAGCAAGGTGGTTCAAAAGTTTTTTAAGAAGATTTTTACTAGATTCGGGGTGCCTAGAGTAATCATAAGTGATAGGGGAGTCATTTTTAACAAACCGTTTGATAACCTTCTAAGAAGATGCAATGTTCATCATAGAGTGGCTACCCCGTACCACCCACAAACTAATGGCTAAGTGGAGGTGGTGAATAGAGAGCTGAAAAAGATTATAAAGAAGACAATAAGAACTTCATGGAAAGATTGGTCATTAAAGCTGGATGATGCACTGTAGGCTTATAAAACAACTTTCAAGACCCTTATAGGCATAACACCATATCGACTTGTGTATGGCAAGGCTACCATTGGAGATGGAGGATAGAGCATATTGGGTAATCAAGAAATTTAACATGGACTGGAAGCTGGCAGAAGAAAAGCAATTGTTACAACTCGACGAGTTGGATGAGTTAAGGTATGATGCTTATGAAAATGACAAGCTATATAAAGAAAGGGCTAATAAGTGACATCATGGCCACATCAAGAACAAGGAATTCAAGAGTGGAGACTTGGTACTTTTATCTAATTCAAGACTTTGAATATTTCTTATAAAGCTCAAGTCAAGATGGATTGGGCCCTTCAAAATTCTTCAAGTGCTTCTCTATAGAGCTATAGAACTGGAAAATGATAAGGGGGAGACATTTAAAGTCAAATATAAAAAGTGAACTTTTAAGCAGCCCAAATCAGTTAGAAATCTCCTTAAAATTATCAAAATAGCCTAGTCTTATAATTAGGCCAAATAAACAACTAATTAGGCCTATTAATGCATGAATAAAGGTGATAGGGTTGATTGATCTCTCCAAGCCCAAATCAGCTTCTATTGTTGCTTGTTTAGCCTAAGCATCTTCAATCAATTCACTAAGAGCTTCCTTTATCATTTTAGCTTTAGCCCATGTTATTAGACCTCCACTAATGTGTAATGGATCATAGCATTATGTTGAACCATATTGTACAATCCTTTCAATGTCTTTAGCTGTGTTTTCATCAATAACTTATTGCTTTTATAGAAAAAACAACTAGGTTATAGGAGGTAAGTTCATGGACGTGACTTGATGTCAGTGTCATGTTCGTGAACATGTGTCATAGACATGACAAGGTAAAAGAAATTTCCATCCGAGTCTAGGTAAAGTTCTCGAACGAGGAAAAGGATACATCATTAAGTCACGCCTGTGAACATGCGTTATAGTCGTGACAAGGAGTGTTATTCCCATGACAATTTTGTACAGAGATGCAAAATCTTCTTAGTACATAAGGGTGAGGAAGTCAGCAAGCATCAATTATCTAAAGAAATCATCAACTGGATTCAAGCCATAACTGTTGTAAAATTTTCCCTATATACCTTATCTACTAGAGTTAGAAATATATGGAATTGTAGCTTATAAAATGTAATCTAGTCATTTGTTGCTAGTTATTTATATCATTTTTATGAATTCATTGTAATGTAGGGATAGCTTTGCTATGCTAAATGGAAACTTCATTCAATTTCCAAAAAAGTAGTAATCTTATGCCTTTGTTAAGTTTTATGAAATTAGGCTAGCTGATGTGAAGCCTATATCCATTCTTATTCCATTAACAGACAAATCTATAAAGAAACCATTTGGCATAGTGGATGATATGTTAGTAAAAGTGGACAAGTTTATTATTTCTATAGGTTTCGTAGTGCTAGAGTTTGAAGAGGAATGGAACTATCAATTAATTCTTGGTAGACTATTTATAAATATGGGAAAAACTTTGGTGGATGTCTATGAAGGGAAACTTATTCTTTTTATAGGTGAGGAGCAACTTGAATTTAATATGAACAAAGTACTAATGAATACAAAGGAAAGAAACTCTTGCACTAAGATAGATATAGTCGATGAGTGAGAAAAAAAAGAACAAAACGAGAGCTATCAAGAAGAAGTAAATATTAGGGATGTAGAGGACAAAGGATAAATGGGAAAGGAGGAGTTGACTGTTAAATTGAAGCAAGAGATCCTAGTGAGAATGGAAGCAAACATGATAACCTATATTGAGAAACCATACATTCTAGAGCTGAAAACCAATGGGGAATAAGAAAAGAGAGTGGTGGAGACATTTAGAAAGGAAATAAGAGCAACAAGAAGGAAATTTTCTGATAAAAGAAGCATAAATCTGAAGGTTATGATGAATAGGACCTTAAAATTCAAAAGAGGAATTAGTTAAAATAACGACACTAAAATGGTCAAACTAGTAACCTTAACATGTTTTGTGTAGTTAGGTTTTTAGTAATTTTGTGTTTGTTAGTGCTTTGTTATTTTGTGTTTTTTTATTTATTTTGTAGAGTGTTGAATTGATGGATGTTAATGGCATAAAGTGCGTCCAAGTTCCTTCTCCAACACTATGAGCACCACAATACCCATAATTATTCTTGTCCTTGTTTTATTCTTTTTATTTTTATTTTTATTATATCATTTTATGTGTTGCTTTTAGTTATGTTTTTATTTGGTTTCCATATTGAGGATAAGGTGTTATTTAAGTGTGGGGACATATATACACTTGCATATCATTTTTGTGTGAATTTGCATCTGTATAGTGTTAGTTTTTGGTTGTGTTAGCATTTTGTACATTTTTTGTTACATGATGAAGCATTATATGAAAGTGTAGATGGCATTAATTGAACAAAATTGGCTTATCTTCAACTATGGTCATTTAATTGTAGTAACACATTAGCTTGTGAAGTTTGTGTTTTCAGTGTCTTTAGGATGAATATATATGTTAATTAGGATATGCAACTATTCTTTCACTTTATGACATTTTTTTAGATACACTAATTAAATTTATCAAATTTGGTAGACATCATTAGTAACCTTTCATGGGTGTGATTGACTAAGAAGAAATGAGGTAGGCTAATAAATTTATAGAAAATGTGTTAAATAAAATTCCTATTTTGCTAGCCCTTTTTAAGAAAATTAGGATAAGAATAGAGCTGAAAGCAAGTTGAGAGTTGTGCTATAGTTGAGTAACTAGGGACTTTCATGGAAAAATGTTTATCTTTACATCAAAAGGCTAGAATGACCCTCTGATCAAGCTAAATAAAGAGAATATAACCTAGTTGAGTAACTAGGGGACATTCATTCCTTCGCATCAAAAGATTAAGTGATAGTTAAAGAAAATCTAAAAATATGGTGCCTGTAATAAAATTAAACCTATTGATCTTTAAAAATAGAAAGAATTTTCATACAAAGGATACTTAGTGATAGTTTACCCATCTAATTAATCAATAATAATTAATGCATGCTTACTAGTGTCATAGGTGTATGAATAAGGTGTCAATATTTTAATCGATATATGTATTCAAATCAAAGTACTTTAATATGCATGGAATGAGATAGTTTTTTTCGAACTTTTTGAGAGGTTGATGTTTAAGGTTAAGTTAATTACATAAGATTTGATGTTATTGGACCATTACTGTAATGTTGTATCATTGTGAGGTTATATGTTATGCGTTTGTTTTGTTTTTTTAGTTTTGCTTGTGATAAACAAAGTTTTAAGTGTGGGGACATTTGATAAACAATTAATTAACTACATTTATATAGCCATATTTAATGTGTTCTGCTTGTTATTTGAGAATCATATGGTATTTTTTATACTTATTCTACTTTAAGTGTGTTTTTACCTGATAATTGCCTTTATAAACCAAAAGCAGAAGAATTTGGGTGAAATCATGGTATAAAGTGAAAGAATTGAAGCAACTTGGACTTATACAGCTATTTATAGTGACCATATAAGTCATCGTAAATGTGTGGAGCTTTAAATACACTATTTATGCTCGTGTAAAGATACATACCCTTATATCTTGACATACATTAACATATATATGCTTGTGTAAGCTTTTATGACCATGTAAACTCACGATTGAGAGGTTTTTTTAAATATACAGTCACCTACATAATAGTGTAAGTGACCATGTCTATTTCAAAAACCTAATTTTTATTATAAAAGGATGTTATGAAGGCAACAAAACAAAGAATGAGGCAAATTCCAAAATTTTGTGGAGACACTAAAAGAAGAAATAAAAACACACAAAAAAGGACTACACATCATAAATAAGAAGATCTAAAGTGGAAAGATTAAGATCAACTCCAACTTTCTAGATTTTCTAAATCAAATCTTCAAGTTGATTTCATTCAATTCCATTGTCTTGTATGCCAAATCTAAATAGTTATTTTTTTGAATATGATTATGGACTGCTAAATCTATATTAAGGTTAATCTTGAATTGTTTTGTTTAACTTTTACCTATTGAATTCAATATATTACTGCTTTGTGATATTTGTAGGGCTTATTCTTGATTAGAATCAAGATATTCTCAATTTGCATAGCAAGAGATTGCTTCAAATCTAGTTGATTATTCTTGAGCTGTTTTGAGAAATTGAGAGGTTGTAACTTATTTCAATTAGGATTACTTGATTAGTTCTCAAGAGAAGGTAATCAAAACCTTTGAATATCTAGGATCAAACAAAGATGAATTCAGGAGGTGAAGGGAAGACAAAACAAGGATATAATAATTCCTAAGTTTTCATTATTAAGTAACTTTAATTTTATTGTTATGCTTTTACTTATTTAATCATCAAATTTGTTAGATTAATTTAATTTTTAGTTAATTCAGTCTTTTATTACGTTAAACAAAGTGTAATTCAAATCGTTAGATGAATATATTCAATCCTTATAGAAACTGTATCTTTTATACTTGATCGTGTCACATGAGCTTTGAAATTTATAACCCTCAAATATCGCAAATGCATAGGTTGCGATTATAGTATAAGAGGTATCGATCCTACGAGGAGGATGCTTAATCTAATCCTAAAAATCTAAGGCTAAAAGGATATGAAACTAAAAATAAACAATGCAATAGAAAGGAAATACGAGAATTTAATTTAAACAATTAAATCAAAAGTTAAAGACAAAGGAATTATTAATTGAGAAATAAGCACGCACAATGGAAATCAATCAAAGAATTTACCAAGTTATGAGAAAGGGGATATTACCTATCACTAATGCTAACCTAGCTGATTATGTGTTAGTGGGTGCCCGTTCTAGGCGATCCTAAGGCTAATTTCTCTTTCTTAAGTTATAACCATTAACCCTAATTGGATTATGAAAATTGTAATCTCTCAATTCATAAACTATCTAAAACTCTAATTAGATTTGAAGCACTTTAATAAACTATCGGAACATCAAATATGATCTCTCTCTATACAGTTACCAATATGATTTGTCATGGTTTCTATTGAATTGCTTAACTCTTATTGATCTGATTTAATCATTTTTCATTCAGTTCAACCTCTCAGTTTGTTATCGAATTATGCAAGAAGGCAATCAAATCACGACATTCATCCAATAAACCCAATCAACAAAATTATTATTAAACCAAAATAAAATCCCGAAGAAGAGTTAGAACATCATCGACGTTCTACCATTTATCATCATATAATCCATCCTAACTTCATACATGTATAAAATTAAAATGAAAGGAAATAGAAACTTAGAATGGACAATTTAGGAAGGCAGTAGCGTCAATAAACCTCCTGATCTGGAAAGCATGTCAAGACCACTTCTTATTCCTCTTTCTTCCTCTTCCTCCTCTCTCTTTCTTAGGGTTTCCAAAAGTGGCTGCACAACAAAGCTCCTTTCTTTTTTCTCTTGTTGTTCTTTAAATAGCCTCTTATGTTTTGGGTAACCTTAAGGTTTTTTTGGGGTCCGAAAGGTCTAAAAAGTCCCTCAGAATGTGAAGTTCGTAAGTGTCTGTATGTCTACTCGATGTAGGCTACAACTGTGGCTCACATCTGAGCCTTCTATCACGATCGTGGCATGCATGCTAAGATCGTGGGCCATTCCTAGAGCTTCTGTCATGATTGTGGCCAGGGCTATTGTTTCGACCTATATATCTTCCTAAACTCCTCTATTCTTTGATATTGACTCTGAAACACTAGCAAACATATGAAGATACCATAAAAACATAATATTTAAGTTCAAAAGATTGTACTAACCCTTAAAATAGTTAAAACAAAAATAATTAACAAACTAACACAATTCCAACCTAAAAATATACTAAATGATTGAATTAATGGCTAAACATATGTCAAACTATGCCCTAAAGCTCGATGCACTTTTCACATCCCCACACCTAAACATTTTCTTGTCCTCAAGCAAATAAAATAACAAACAACACAAAATCATAAAGCATACAATGCAATAATGAGACAATGACTTCGTCTTTATGAAACAAATTTAATTCTAAACATAATCATTCAAGTTGTTCCAAGTCATTAATAAGCAAAATCCGCATCTTGGAACTCTAGACTAAACATACATATTAATCAAGACCTAAATGTCAAGTTTATTCACCCCTTTCAATTATACACACACATTAATAATTATTTGGTCATTCAGACTTTATAACGAATCCTAAGTACATTTTCATGAAAGTTAAGCTACTTAAAATTTTGATAGGTTTTAATGAGAAAACATTGTTCTTTGTTACTTTTTGTGGACATAGATCAAGTATTTTTAAACGGAGGCAAACATTAGTAATGAATGTCGATCCAGTTATTCAACTATGTCATGTTTTTATTAAGTTGTTTAGTTGTAACGTCAATATGGCCCTTTAATGCAAAGGCACACATTTTTAAGTCGTGTCGATTCAGTTACTCAGATACAACACATTCTCAACTAGCTACTAGCTCTATTCATAACCCGAAGGCTAGTAGAATACTTATTTATTTAAATTTTACAAAACTTTTTTTAGTCAATTCTTACCTTATTATTTTATCTGCTTGTTTTCATGAAAAAATACTAAAGTCGTAAAATTATAACTGAATGTGACAACATATAAGGTGACAAACTAACACTAATCCTAATTAACTTGCATATTTTAACCACAAAACCTAGATCACTAATTTTGCAAGCTAATGATTTTTCACAACCTAATAGAATATGTTCAAAATTAAATCGATCGATACATTCACACAATTCACAATATATAACCTAACCACACTAGCATAACAATATGAAAAATTCACATTCAAAGAAAAACACGCAACATTCCCCACACTTAAACATTACATTGTACTCAATGTGAGAAGGAGACAAACAATAAAATAAAATAAAACTAAACTAAAGTTAAAAGAAAAGGGTTAGACACAAAACCTTATGGTATTGGAGGTGATGATGGAGAGGGACTGAGAACAAGTATGCTGGATGCCAAAGAATGTTGTCTTATTTTAGAATTGTTTAAAGAGAGTGAGAGAAGTAGTGACTCCAGATCAATTCAAATTATTAAATTTTTATTTAAAATTCAAAACAACTCTAACTAAACACAATAATCTCAATCAAACTACTGAACGTACTAATTTATGGTCATTAGTTTAACCTTACATCCTTGGAGGCATCTTTAATTGTTCGAACAGAAGGAAATCAATTCCTTATCCTTGGGAATCACTCCTCCCAGATATAGTTTGCAATGATGCCCATTGACTTTAAAAGTTTCCTTGTTAGCATTTTCCAGTTTGAGGGTTCTATGATCGAAAAATTGAATGACGATAAAAGGTGCACTCCATTGAGATTTTTGCTTCCTTGAAAAAAAGGCCTCAACTTTAAATTATATAGTAGAACTGTTAGGGTTATGTAAATATAGTTCCCTAAAAAGCAAGTGTATTTACATATAACTTAATTTTCTTCTAGTTACAATATTGTAATGAAAATATTTATTATTAATAAAACAAAAGAGTTTGATTTTATTTGCATGAGCATAATATAAATAGTCATAAGGTACCAAGGTTCTTTTGTAAGTAATATACATATACATAGAGATGTATGGGAAATATGCATATTATTAGAATCTAAATTGATTGATTCACAATTAAATAATAAAGTTGGCCGCTTGATTATAGTTTAGACTGTAGTGTTGCGATTCACCTCTATGTAAGTAAAGGAGTTTACTTCAAGGGAATGATGAGTTTCAAATCATGGTAGTAGTTGACTATCAATAATGGCACTATTAAATGAATATGGAATTGCGTATGCTTCTAAAGAATAAAGTAGGTCGTTACTTTAATCTTAAAATATGCAACTTAGCATTCGTTTACTACGAACCACAATCTTTATGAGTGGTGAACTTATATATGTTTCGTTATAATTCTTGATATAATCAGAATGGATTTTTACAGGGTATCAATCCAGTGTCCGCATGTTGGAATTATTAATTGAAACATGCATCAGGGAACATTCACTCAAATAAAGAGTTTATAGTGATATCATCACTTTTAGATGTTTTACGGAGATTGGTAATTAAACTTGCGTTAGTAGTTTGATGGACTAATTACCTATCAAGTCTTAACACCACGATTAGATCTTGTGTATTAATCACCACGTAGAGTGAAATGGGAGATCTAGGAGGAAAAACCAACATAAGGGCAAAGCGGTAATTTTACCCTTTATTGTGTGTATGACAATAATATAGTTCATGATAGAGTTTGCAATTCGACATCATTTTCTTATAATTTTAAGTAATTAAAAAGTTCAATCAATTTTCTTTGGTGGAATGACAATTGGTTAATAAGTCAGGATTAGTTATAATAAGATTAAATTAATTTCGGGCTTGTTGGAGCTTGAATTATTTAAGTCAAAATAGATTTACCACTTGGCTTTTAGGAAGGTTATCAAAGAAAATAAGAAAAAAATGGAGGTTATCGGAAAGAAAATAAGACAGTTTGGAGAGAAATGTACGAATTGGAATCGGGATAATAAGACCAGAACAATTTAATTAAGAGTTAATTAAATTGGGTCTTAAGCCTATAATTAAATGTTGGGCTTAGACAAATTAATTGTTAATTAAAAGCCCATAGGAATATTTAATATTGGATTGATTTTGGTTTGATTTGAGTAATTAGATTAATTGAATTGAAACAAACGTTTTAAAACAAAATGGAGGGCAAAACTGAATTCTATAACAATGTAGATTTCGGTTTTGTAGCTAAATGGACAGCAACACATTTAGCATTGAATTGTTAAATACAACATGATATTTTTTTAACATTCTTTTGCTTAAAGAATGAAGTAATGCTCTTCATCATTAAAAGGTTGATGGCTTGTTTTAATAATATAAATGTCCAACTCTTTTGGAATTCATTTTTTTAATGAGTGGGTGTGTTGTTTTGTGCTCTTCACTCACTTCCAAAGAAAAAATGAATTTAAATGAATGGTAGCTGTCCATTAACATTTTGGTGTAGCCCTCTTTGTATTTTTTTGATTAAAGAATGGAAGTGTACGTTTTTTTTTGCTATCTATCTTCACTCTCTCCCAAACGTCCAAAGGTTGGAGTTATAAGGACACATTTTTGTTTAGCTTGGATTAAAAATTAACGTGTTTGGAATTTTGTCTCTCTCTAAGCTCTCCAAAACTGTGGACTATAGTAAATGAGACTTCCTCATTTTTTTATGCCTTTCAATTAGCCGAATATAGCAAAGGATAGATCTCCAGTATTTTTTCTCTCCTTTCCTATAAAAGGATTTTGATAATCAAGTTGTCTAAGGAGAATAAGTAGTTGATCGGATTGGTTGAAGACACAGCAGTGAGAAGTCAATGCTATAGTGAGGAGTAGGTAATATTCCAACCTAGTTCTTATTTTATTTATCTTATAAATGTCATATCATGTATGGATTAAAAGCATATTGATTTGGTGTTTACGCTTCTGCTATATTTTTATTTCGGAAAAAGTTCTTGAAATCTACTGTTTAGCCAAACCAAGCATATTTTCATTTTCGATCCAAAAAGAACTACATCTCCTACTTTAATTCCTTTTGGTTAAGATGAGAATCATGCCATTTCTTTAACTTTCCTTTGTAGAGTTTGGCATTTTGTACACATTGTAACAAAACTCTTAAAGTTTGTCTAGTTGCAGAACTTATTTTTCGCCTCCGTACTTCCAATCAAAATTTAATGCTTTCATCTCCTAGTATGTCCGATGTTATAGTTCACCCGATAAATGACAAGTTTTTCTATATACAAGCCTATAAGGAGTTATTCCGATAGGTGTCTTGAAAACAGTTCTATAAGCCCATAAGGCATCATCTAGCTTTATTGCCCATTCCTTCCCGGAGTTGTTGCATCATCTAGCTTTATTGCCCATTCCTTCCCGGAGTTGTTTAACATCTTTTCCAAAAATTCGTATAAGCTCTCGATTGACAACTTCCACTTAGCCACTAGTTTGTGGATGATAAGGTGTAGCAACGTGATGGTGCACTCCATATCTTTTTAGGAGGATTAAAAGATCTATTGCAGAAATGTGTACCTCCATTACTTATTATCGTTAGTGGCACTCCAAACTGATTGAATAACTATTTGATAAGCTTTTGCACAGCCTTTCCATGATTTGTTGGAGATGCCACTGCTTCAACCTAACATGAGACATAATCCACCTACTAAAATGTACATATTCCCCATTGAGGATGAGAAAGGAGTCATAAATTTGATGGCCCACATATTGAAGACTTCCACTTTTAAAATGTTAGATAAAGGCATCTCATCTCTTTTGGAGATGTTACCCATTCTCTGACATCGATTGCATTGTGCCAAAAAAATTTGAACATCCTTAAACAGTTGTGGCTAATGAATTCCACTCTCGAATATCCGACCTATCATTTTGTTACCTATATAGTGACCAACATATTGACCTTCATGACATTTCTTTAAGATCTAACATTTCTTCCTCCAAAACACATCGTCTCATTAACCTGTCAGTGCATTTTCCATATAAAATTGGCTCATCCCATAGATATCGGGTACACTAACATAGAAATCTCTTTCTTTTTTAATAAGATAAATTAAAAGGAAGCATACCATTGGCAATGTAATTTGTGATATCGACAAACTATGGTGTAACTAGACTTTCAAACAAAATCAAGGTTTCATCAGGGAAATTCTTATTAATATCTTCGATTGGTTTGCATTCCCCTCTTTCCAATCTTGATAAGTGGTTTACGACCACATTTTCTCCTCCCTTTTTATCTTTCACTTCAATATCAAAATCTTGTAAGAGTAGCACTGTAACATCCCGTCCCCAAATCAAGGGTTGAACGATAGACTTCTGTAATGGAGAAAATAACAATGAGATAGTTAAAAAAAATGGCATCTTATGCTCATGCATAATGTTAGCATACATGCTTTTGAATTTCAATTTCTGTATACATGGAAATAATTGTACATGTACTCATTGACATTCTGGGTAAAATTGAATTGTAATGGGATATGTGGAAATTTGTGGTTATAGTGATAAAATAATTTTAGATGGTGGATTGAGAATTTAGAATGGTCTACAACTATATTAAATGGATTTTAGATAGTGAATGATAAAAATTTACATAAGTGAAAACATTGAGGAAATAAGCTAGAAGAGATAAACTAAGCAAAAGAGAGGATTTGAGATGAAAGAGGTGGTGAACGGTGCCGGAAAATGTATAGATGCAGTTTTTCACTGAACATGAATCTGTATTTTAGCCACAACATGATCTATAGGCATCCAAATGCAATGATTTTAATTTTAGATTAAATTAAAGATGTGTGGCTATATTTTTCATAAAGAAATCTAAATTTAATTATATCTTTAAGAGTCTCAAAATTTGACATGAAAATGAAAAATGGGCATAGTACACTATTGGATGGATGTATATGTTGTGTCATGTTTTGAGTGTATAAGAATGTGCTATATTTTGAGTGCTCATGATCAAGTAGGGAATATGGAATGTGTATACTTGAAGAAGTATCCACTTGAGATGATGAAATCAAATAAGTTAGAGAAGTTGGTTTAAAATAAAAGAAAAGATAAAGAGAGTTAAAAATTTGATTTGAACTTCCTTGATTAAACGGTATTGATCTAGGAAGATTTTAATAAAATGTTCCATGAGATTATAGATAATTCTTTCATCTTTCCATTGATATAAAGTTTGCAATTTTTGGAGATCTGGATCAAAAGTTATGGAAGTTTGAAGAAGAGAAGGAAAAAACAAAATTCTGCAAGAACATGTAGAAAATGGTGAAAGGAAAGTCACCCTCGTGCATAATCATGACGGTGACTTTGTATGAGAAACAATTGGAGGTCACCCTTGTGCTTAAGCACGATGGTGACTTTGCATGGGTGAGTTAAAAGTCACCCTTGTGCATAAGCACAACGGTGACTTTGCCCTAAGTAACTCACCCTGAACACCTTTGCTTCTTTTGACTATATCTTCTTCGTCTAACCTCAAAATGACATAAGACTTAAACCATTTGACTCGTAAGACATTATTCTATCCCTAAAAAAAATTGGTCGCATTCTGATTTGATTTTAAAAAGTTTGATCAAATGAAAGTGTGGGAATCTGTTGGAACTGTGTGAATAGGAATATTTAGCTGAACATCCTTCGGTATTTGGAATATATCTGGATCTTTAGGGTTCCAAATGAGATGCATTTTAATGTGGAGTAAACCAGAGATATAGTATTACAAATAATATGAAGAAGTAGAATGGAAAATCAGTCTCTAAGATATTTAAATTCTGGATGGAAGTTGTGCATAGTATACTGTTTTGGACAAGAGTAGTCCGAAATTGTTTGGAGTATATCTTTCAAATCACTTAACCAAATTGGATTATTTTGGAGTCAATGGAAACATAAGACATAAGGGAACATGTTTCTAGAAGAAAGTGTTGCAAATGAATTCAGTATCTGGGTCAAAAAGAGCATGAAAAGTTGACTTGAAATGATGTTTTTATGGAAAAATCTGGAAGTGATTTAATGAGTTATGACTTGCGATTTCAGTGGTTTTATTAAGTCATAAACTTTAAGTATAAATCATACTTAAGTGATTTTTAATAAAGGGAAGTGGATAAGTGGTTAAGAAATGGATAGGCATCCAAGATTTAAAGTTAAGCTTTATTAACCTTGAAAGACAAGTTACCGTACTTGTCTTTATCTCTCTCAAAGTTTCTTTCTCCGGTTTATCTTCAACACAGAGTTTTTCATCAAATCTGCAACAGAGAAAAATCTTGTTTCCTTTTACCTACTACCACTTCCTCTTTGTTATTTCTTTGTTCTACCCCAAGAAAAACTGAGCCTCCTATCAACTTTCAAGTTGATGTACGTGGTTGCATGAGGGATTATGGTTCACATGATTGCTGTTGATGTTGGAAATTCAAACAGTAAGCTTGTTATGATTATGTATTGTTGTATGAAATGAAGCATGCATCATTAACTCACTGCTAAACGGTTAAGAACAGTGATATTCATTTTTTCTTGAAAATAAGTGAAGAAATGTTGAGTGTGTCGTACATGTTGATTTTTCAAATTTGTTTATCAAAATTTTATAAGAGATTATAAAAATGACTTTTGAAGTGAAAGATCAACTAAAATGGGTAGGAGATTAATGCACACAAATTTAGAGAAATGGATATGTGAATGCTCTATTCATGTCGATGTTTTTACTGTTTTTATATATATATATACGAAAGTTTTAGAGTGTTTTAGAGATGATTAAAAATAAGTTTAGAGTTTAGAAATAGGTGCATGGTGAAGTTTGGAGATGAGAAAAAATGATTAAAGTGTTAGTTAGAGGAAGAAATGAAGAAAATACAAAAGTTGAAAATGCAGAAAAATGAAAGTGAAGAAATGCAGAAAACGTGATGAATATGCGTCAATATTTCTGGTTTCGATGTTTATAAAAAAATGATAGATTTTGGTTTGATTGTGGTTTGTTGAGCTGAATGAAATAGGAATGAAGAGGAAATATTAAGTTTTAATTAGAAACTTGATAGTGATATATACGTATATATATATGGTATATATTGGAAAATTAGTGGATGAGTTTTTTTATGTCAAATAACCAAAGGGTGGTGGTTGTGATTTAAATAAATGATGAGTGATTAATTGTAATTTAAAGAAATAATGAGTGATTAAGTTATGAAGTTGGTAAAGTACCCTGGATTGTCATTAAGCATGCATTGTACATAGTCTATATACACAGTTTTACATGAATAAATGCTTATAATTGTACCATTATTAATGTGTTTGCAACGTGTGTCTTGCATAAATTGGTTGTGCAGGTTAAATGTCAGCATTCAAGCACTTCCAGAATTTGGAAGCAAATGTTAATCTGGAGCATACTGTGAGTAGACCTAGATGGTCTCATTTCATTGTTTATTTTGCTTGAATTTTTGTATTGATTGACTACTAAATGCTTATATGAATGTGATTGATTGTGTTAAATTCCAGACAGAAGGTTCGATGATTATGAAATGTGGATGAGATATTGAAGTGCCACTTGCATATGAATGTGACGAACTAAATGTTTCATGATATGATTGACTAAAAATGTGAGATGCATTCTATACATGAATGTATGATCAGATAATGGGAGTTGTGACTAGAGTAGCCACCGATCAAGGCTTAAAGCTCAAAGTGTGAAAAGAGCCTCGAGCTCAAAAAGTGATTTAGAGCTTAAAGCTTAAAGTGTGAAAAGAGCCTCGAGCTTAGAAAGTGATTCAGAGCCTCAGGATCAATGCTTAATGAGCTCGGTATCCATAATAGATGCAAGATAGTTTAGGCACTTGGTTACAATAAAGTAATAAATGGAAAGTGGGTCTTATGCATACTGCATATGCATAATATGAATGATTAAATTGTATTGAATGTGAAATGTGAAATGATGTGAATGTGATTTATGTGTTATGTGCCGGAGAGAGCCATCGATGATGGCCATTCATTGAGTTTGCAAAACTCACCCAAAATTTGCAAATATTTTTCAAGATCAGAAGAATACCCCGTTAGGCAAACGGGAGTATCCCTACAGCATACAAGTAAGGGATAGAGGTCGAGATAAGCTCGCGTATGCATTGTATTTCTTTCGTTTTGTATGGAATTGTATATTCTACAACTTTTATATCAAATTATGTATTCCGAAAGTTTTGTAAAAAGGTGTATATGATTTATTTTGTAATGTAAAGACTTTATGACTAAATTGTTTTGTTTTTGTGAAAGGGCCCAAATGGCTATTGAAAATTCTGTTGATTGTATTGTTATGATTGAAAATTCTGTTGATTGTATTGTTATGATTGAAAAAGTTTGCAAATAAAGTGGGCCCAATTTGGTTATGGATTTCCACATGTTATGTTTGTGGTTTCAAAAAAAATTGTTCTGAGTTTTGACTGATTGAGTGTTCTAGCACTCCTCCCTCGCAGGGCATAGACTCAGATATCACCTATAAATGTTAGATACGTGCCTTGCCGGACTGGGGTGTTACAAACACCCATTGAATGAGCCTTGGTTTTGCATCCTTTTTGTTAAAAAAATATTTTAACATCGTGTGATTAGTGAATACGATTACCCTTGATCCCAAGAGATATGGTCAAAATTTATCATATGCATACACTACTATGAGTAATTCCTTTTCTGTGGTGGTGTAATTAAGCTAAGGGCCATGTTGGCATAGTAGATCACATGCAACCTTTTATTTTTCCTTTGGCTTAATACACAACCTATAGCTTGGTCAGTTATATTGCTCATAACCTTAAATGGAAGTGTCTAATCCAGTGGTGATAGAATTGGTTCTGATATTAGTGAATCCTTTAGTTTGTTGAAGGTAGACATACACTTGTCATCAAGCAGAAAGCGAACATCCTTGAGTAAAAGGTTTGTCAAAGGTCTTGCACTTTGCAAGAAGCCTCTAACAAATCGAATGTAAAATCTTGCATGACCTAAGAACCCTCGCACACATTTTACATTTCTTAATGGTGGTAGTTTCTCTATAACTTATGTTTTTGCTCTGTCCACTTCAAATCCTTAGTATGAGATTTTATGTCTTAACACTATCCCCTATTGTACCATAAAATAGAACTTCTCCCAATTCATCACTAAATATGAATCTTCACATCTTTAAAGCACTATGTTCAAATTAGTTAAAGATGTTTCAAAAGAGTGTCCAAAAAAATAAAAGTCATCTATGAACACCTCCATTATATCTTCGATAATATTAGTGAAAATAGACATTATACATCTTTGAAAGGTAATTAGGGCATTGTATAGTCTGAAAGGCATCCATTTGTATGCAAAGATACCATAAGGGTAGTGAATGTGGTCTTTTTTTTATCATCAGGGTGGATGAAGATCTGATTGTATCCTAAATATCCATCTAAGAAGTAATAAAATGAATGACTAACCAACCTTTTCTATCATTTGGTCTATGAATGAGAGAGGAAAAATGATCTTTTTTAGTCACTGAGTTGATTTTGCAATAATCTAAGCAAACTCTTCATCCTGTGACCGTTCTTATTGAAATTACTTCTCCACCCTCACTTTCTATTACCATCATTCCACCCTTTTTAGGTACATATTGTATTGGACTGATCCATTCACTATCGAAAATGGGATAAATTATCCCTACATCTAGGAGTTTGATTATTTCCTTCTTAACCACCTCCTTCATTTTAGGGTTCAACCTTTGTTGATTCTCCCTCACCATTCTACATCCTTCCTTGAGGTTTATTCTGTACATGCAAACATCTGGGTTTACACCTCGAATATCAGAAATCTGCCATTCGATGGCCTTCATTTGCTTTCTAACAATTACTATCACTTTACTTTCTTATTTCTTATTCAATTAATTGGATATGATTATCGGTAAAGTTTAACCTTCACCTAGAAAGGCATATCTGAGATGTGTAGGTCAATGTTTAAGCTCTATTATGAGTGGTTTTTATATGGATGGTGGTATAGGTGCTTTGGCCCAAACTAATTTGTCTTGATGCGTTTGAACATCTGACTCCTCCATCTCATCATCTCCTTTAGACTTAAGTTTCTCATATCCATTATCGGTCTCTACTTCCACCGAATGTACTTTTGTGATGCAAATTTTGACTTATTCTTGCAATTTTTGATCCAAAATTTCAACCTTCATGTACATACTGCTGTTGTTGGATTTTTTAAAGCCTTATTCATATTGAATTCGATCTAATCTTTACCTATTAAAAGTATTAATTTACCTTTATGAGTGTCAATTATAGTTTTCCCTGTATTCATAAATGGTTGACCAAGGATTAGTAGACAGTTCTTATCTTTTTAAATTGAGAACCAAAAAATCTACAGAAATAATGAACTTGTCTACTTAAATAAGAACATTTTCCACTATTCCAAATGGTCTTTTAATAAATTGATTAACCACCTAAATTAGCATCGACGTTGGCTTGACCTCACCTAGCCCCAACTTCTTGAATATCGAAAAAGGCATAAGATTAATACTTACCATTTCTTCTAATAGCTCATCTGCTTCATCTACTGTCTTCCTCATAAGTGATCCTCCCAAAGCTGCATTAATTGTGCCTCTTGTATGTGGGGTTACTCCATTATAGAATGTTTGCAAAAAAATTCTTTAGTTAGGTTATGGTGTGGACATTTTCTTTGCAAGTGCTTGTATCATTTTGACATTTCATAAATTGTTTCCCCATCACCCTGCTAAAATTTTGTGATCTACTTAATCATCTTTGTAGTCTTGGTAAGGAGAAAGTACTTGTCTAAGAAGGCACTAACTAACTGGTCCCAAATGGTGGCATTAATCTGGTTGAGGGAATGGTACCAAGCTTTTGCTCCATACCTTACGGTGAAAGGAAAAAATCTCATTCTTATATCATCTTTCAACAATTGATGATAACAGAAGGTATCGTAAATTTCAAGGAAGTTAACAATATGTGCATTCGAGTTCAAGTTTTCATTCATTAATCCATAAAATTGCACATTTTTTTTGAAGCATATTTAAAAGGGTTGGTTTGATTTCAAAGGAAGCTAATTGCACAAGTGACTTAGCTACACCTTGATTGGTTGTATTGAAGCCCAGTTTCATAAAGTCTATAAGGTTTCTTGGTTGATGCCCTTGATTTTCTCCTTGATCCAACTTTTACTGAAACCTTCGACCATTTTTGCTTTTACAGTTTCTTCTTCTTCTTCTTCACATCGAGCTCTTCTAATTGAATGTTCTAAATTAGTGATGTCAAGCTCTACAGTTCCAGCAATGCGAATCAAACTTCTTGTAACTTTTTTGTTCATGCAAAATTACGGAAACATATAAAAAAAATAGGAAGAGCAGAAAAGGTTAAAACTAACTAAAATGCCTAAGATTAAAAGAACTAAACTATTCTTTACCTTCCTCGACAATTATTCCAAAAACTTAATCATGTCATTCGAGCTTTAAAATTTGTAAACCTGTAAATACGATAAATGCACATGTTGCGATTGTAGTATAAGAGGTGTCGATCCCATGGTGAGAGGGATTAATCTAATCCTAAAAATCTAAGGCTAAAAGGATATGAAACTGAAAATAAACAATGCAATGGAAAGGAAATATGAGAATTGAATTCAACCAATTAAATAAAAAGTTAAACACAAAGGAATTAACAATTGAGCAATAAGCATACACAATGGAAATGATCACAGAATTTACCATGTTATGAGAAAAGGGATTCTACCTATCATTAATGCTAACCTAGTTGATTATGTGTTAATGGGAGTCGGTTCTAAACGATCCTAGTGCTAATTACTCTCTCTTGAGTTATAACCATTAACCTTAGTTAATAAACCCTAATTGGATTATGACATTTGTAATCTCTCAATGTACAAGTTATCCAAAACCCTAATTAGATTTGAAGCAGTTTAATAAACTTTTGGAACATCACACGGGACCTCTCTCCATACAATTACCAATATTATTTTTCCTATTTTCTATTAAATTGCCTGACTCCAATTAATCAGATATAATCAATTCTCATTCAGTTCACCCTTTTAGTTTGCTACCGAATTATGTAAGAACACAATTAAATCCCGACATTCATATAATAAACATAATCAAATAAATTATCATTAAATCTAAATAAAATCTCGAAGAAAAGTTTGAACATCATTAACATTCTACCATTTATCATCATACAATCCATCCTAATTTTATACACGGATAAAATTTAAATATAAAGGAAATGAAAACTTAGAATGGACGATCTAGGAAGGCAGCAGTGTCGCAAACCCTTTTAATCTAGGAAGCACGTCAAGACCGCTTCTTCTTCCTCTTCCTCCTCACTTTTTCTTCCTCATTCTCTCTTAGAGTTTCCAAAAGTGGTTGCACAAAAAAGCTCCCTTTTTTCTCTTATTGTTCCTTAAATAATCTCTTATGTTTTTAGATAAGCTTAGGGCTTTTTTCCAGGTCCGAAAGGTTTAAAATGTCCCTCGAAACATGAAGTTTGTAACTATTTTGCGTCTGTCAGATACAGGCCACAATTATAGCTCACATTTGAGCCTTCTGGCATGATCGTGGCATGTAGGCCATGATCTTGGCTTATGTAAAAGCTTTCTATCACGATCGTGCCAAACAAACTATGATCGTGGGCCATTCCTAGAGCTTCTATCACAATCGTGGCCTGGGTCATTGTTTCGACCCAAATGTCTTCTGAAACTCTTCTGTTCTTTGATATTGACCATAAAACACTAGTAAACACTGAAAGGTACCTCAAAAACATAATTTTTAAGCTCAAAAGCTTGTATTAACGCTTAAAATACTTAAAACACTTAAAACACAAATAATTAACATTCTAACACAATTCTAACATAAGCACATACTAAATGATTGAATTAACTGCTAAACACATAGCAAGCTACTCCTTAAAACTTGATGCAATTTACACTTTTCAATACTATAAGCTACGATCTGTATATTTACAATATGAAAGTTTTCTATATGAAACAATTAATAGCTACAAGCGATAATGAAGTCATTGAATGGGATTGTAATGCAAAAATTGGAAGCAAGCCTGACTATAAGCTACTAAAAATGTGTCTTGCATTAATGGTTTGCAATATATGAAAGGATATGAATATGAGATTGTTTAGAGCTGAAGTAAAACTATAAGAGGAAATTTTCTAAAGGATTATAGTATGGTACAGACTATCTATTATTTCTAAAAGACTACAACATTAACTTCCTTAAGGAATGAGGGAAAGATGGACATTGGAGTAAATGTCAACATAGGATTGTACTAGTTACTGGTTTCTTCTTTTTTTTGTCATCTGATCAAATGCTTATAACCTAATTTGTTTTATATTAATAAATTAACTTTCGTAAAACGTAGATGAATATAAAGGTCATTGCAACCCTAAATTGGGCTCAATAAATGATTTTGTTGGTTTCATCTATGATGCCAACCTTCACGAGATTCTTATAATTAGGGGAAACTTTACATGGATCAGAATGAGACAATATGGAAGAGTGTGGAAAAAGCTTAACTGTGTTCTTTCTAACAAAAAATTGGAATCAAACTTTCAAGCTTTGAAATTCAACATTCTTAGTCGTGCAATCTCAGATTATAATCCTTTACTTTTTGGAATAAAACCTCAGGATAGTGGAAATGGCATTAGTGTTTTTCATTTCCAAAAAATGTGGATCACAAGAAAGGATTTTATGAATATTTTTAAAGAAAGTTGAGATGAGCTGGTTGACAGTTATGGTATATATGGTCATATTTCAAAATTAAAAAGACTAAAAAACACCTAAAAATATGGAATGTGGAAATATTTGGCAATATCTCAATAATTCCAACAAGGAAGAAATGGAATTTAAAAAAGATGAGGATGATTTTGGAGCATCTTCAACAAATCAAGGAGAAATTGAACAAAAGGAAGCCCACGTAAAATTACTTAAATCACTCGCAGATGAAAAATTTTTTTGGGACTAAATGACTTAAAGAGGGTGATGACAATACTAAGATCTTTCATGTTTTTGTGAAAGAACGCTACAGTAAAACTCATATATCAAGTATGAAAAATGAATAAGGACAATGGATTGATGACCAAGCAGAAAAAGGTGAAGAAGCAATTTGCTTTTTCAAGTGCCTCTCAAAACCTGAATATGATTTTGATAATAATGAAATACAAAAAACTCTTGACACTATTTAATGGAAATTTCATATGAGGATAACTAGAATTTGTCAAAACCAGTTGACATCAAGGAGGTGAAATTGGTCATATTTGACTTAGACTCTGATAGTGCTTGTAGATGTGATGGCTTCTCATAGATCTTTTATCAACATTGGTTGAATATCATAGCTCAGGATGTGATTAAAGCTATTTAGGAATTTTTATGGGAGTTCCAATTCCAAAATATATAACAAGCACATTGATATCTTTATGACTGAAATAGTAAAACCATCCACATTTTTAGGTTTTAGACCTATCAACCTTTGTAATTTTGCTAAGAAGATTATTATGAAGGTACTTGCTCAATGTTTGAAAAATTTTCTTCCTAAGTTGATTTCAGTGGAGCAAAGAACTTTTGTTTTTGGAAGAGACATAATAAAAAATGCACTATTAGCTCAAGAAATGGTTCAATCCATTGATCAAGAAAAATATCGTTATCCATAAAATTGATATGATGAAAGTGGTTGAATGCATTTTTTGGTGTGTGCTGTCTGAGCTATTAAGACATTTCAGTTTTCATTATCTCTTTATTACTTTGGTCTTGAATAGCTTTAAAATTTCTTGGTTTTCAATCATGGTAAATGGAAAACATTTGTTTTTTCATGCTCAGTGTCGAATTAAACAAGGGGACCCTCTTTGCCTTTATTTATTCATTTTGGCTTCCGAAGTTCTTTTGCAAGGTTTTAATGATATGGCAGTAAGGAGAACTTTAGATATTTATGCTCTTCCAAACGGAAGCCTGGTAATAACACATCTTAGCTTTACAGATGATATTATAATTTTCACAAAAGGCTTGAAGAGATCAATCAATAACCTGAGTAATTTTCTCATGGATTATAACAAAACTATTTGAAAAAAGATATAAAAGATAAAAGTTTCTTTATTGCTTTAAGGAAAATAAGCATAGCTTGAGAATTCGGTACTTCCTCCACTATAGGAATAAAAAGGGGGATTTTACCCTTTATATATCTTGGAAATATATTTTTCAAAGGTCGTCGAAAAGCTTCCTATTTCTAACATATCTTAGAAAATTTTGCCAAAAAATTGGCTAGCTAGAAAAGAACCTACTTTTACCAGGAGGAAGAATTACATTAATCAAACATGTATTGTCTACTTTTCCTCTGTATTATTCTGACAGCTTTTCACCTCCAAAATCAATACTTCATTAAATGGAGCAAAAAATTCCTAATGTTTTTTTTTAAGTGAAAACAATGGACATGCTCGGCATCATTGATGAAGTTAGGAAAATATTTCCAAACCAAAAGAAGAAAATGTCTTAGGTTTTTTCTCTCTTAAGATTATGATCATGACATTTAGTAGCAAATTTTGGTGGAAATATGAGCATCGAAATGGGCTCTGGTCTTCACAAAAAAGGAATATATAGTGGCTTCCATTGGAAAATCTTAAAAGCAATTGAAGATAAATTTTTTCAAGCCACTCAAATTAAAATACGTAATGGAGAATGCCCTCTTTGGTATTTTGACTGGTCTAATCGTAGTATTCTTACAGACTAAATGGATGATAGTCCAAAAAATATAATCTTTAATGAGGTATTTAATGAAGGACAATGGTGTGTTGATATTATGGTTACATCTAATTTATAGGGTTGGATCAAACTAATAAGGCACCATGACAAAGAAAAATTTAGTGCCCAACAATTTAGAATTAATTTGGTAATTGTTATTTGTTGGGAACTTTGTAAAGCAAATACTAAATGTTTTTTAAAGGTGTGCAGGTTACATCAAAATTCATCACAAGTCACATTATAAACTTGATTCATAAAACACATTATTTATGGCCATTACAATCATTTGTCCATAAAGAATTTCTGGTTATCAATGGCTTAATCTTGACATTATGGAAGCCTAAACCACGAAGAACAATCACTCTTCATTGGGAAACTCCTTCAATCAATTGGAAAAACTAAATATGGAAGGATCGTTGTTATATAATCCATGTACCTCAGTTATTGGTTTTATAATTTGAAATGATAATAGTGGCCTGATTTTAGCTGGAACAAAAAAAATTGGCATAGCCACTAGTCTTCAAGCTGAATTTCTTATAGCAACGGAAGGAGTCCATACTTGTGTTTCTATTTAGTTATCTAAGATCATTTTAAAATTTGATTCCCTACAAATGATTAACATCTTGAATGGTAAAAGTTTGTGTTGATGGAAACTCTATGAGATTATTGAAGAAATAAAGACTCTTATGTCTGATATTAAAGTGATGATTCAACACACATATAGAGAAGCCAACACCTTAGTCGATGCTTTCTCTAAAATGGCAAGCATCTCACTAGATCCGAAGAAATTTTATACGACACAAGATTTATCGATCCACATTCGCGGTCTCCTAACTCTAGATCAGAATCACTTTCCTTATATTAGAATTATTAGGCAATTTAAATTGTAAGTTTTGTATTTTCTTGGTTTTAATTTGTCACATAATCTTGTTAATCACTTATAGAATTCATAGGATGCTATGTTTAATGCCTGCATCCTTTCTTTTAATTATGAGAGGCAAGGTTTATGTTCCCCTCTCTTTTTGTAATTTTTGTAAATTTAACAGCGCATATTAAGTGAACTGCAAAATTTACCTAACTCCACAAGCTAAAATTTATAGTAATAGTGAGTCAGGGGTCGAATCTATAGGGAAAGTTCGGTTAATTTCTGTAACGAAATTAATTGATGCAAGAAAAATATAAAAGGGGGGTTTTGGGAATTTTAACAATTTAGAAAATAAAAAAGTAAACTATCGAAAACAAATTAAAACAAGCAATCGAAAATGATTAAAATGTTGAATATAAGTAAGGTCTGATTTTTGGTTCAATCTTGGCTTAAACATGATCAAGCATATTCCTTCATCCTAATGTCTTTACAAATCTCTTTAGACTATTGATTTGAGAGTAACAGTACGCTCTGATAATCCTGGTTCAATAGGAGTTATATAAATATAATTCCCTGGAAAGCAAGCATATCTATTTATTGCTTAATTTTCTTCTAATTACTTTTGGAATGAAAATATTTATTATTAATAAAACAAAAGAGTTTGGTTTTTATGAGCATTATATATCTAGTTATAAGGTAAAAAGTTTCTTTTGTAAGTAATATATATATACATAGAGATGTATAGGAAACATGTATATTATTAGAACCTAAATTAATTGATTCACAGTTGAATAATCAAGTTGATAGCTTGATTATGGTTTAGACTTTAGTGTTGCGATTTATCTCCATGTAAGTAAAGGAGTTTACTTCAAGGAAATGATGAGTTTCATATCATGATAGTAGTTGACTATCGATAATGGCACTATTAAATGAATCTGGAATCACGTATGTTTTAATGAATAAAGTAGGCCGTTACTTTAATCTTAAAACATACATTTTAGCATTTGCTTATTATGGACCACAATCTTGATGAGTGGTGAACTCATATGTGTTTCATTATAATTCTTGATATGATCGGAATGGATTTTTACAGAGTATTAATCTAGTGTCTGCATGTTGGAATTATTAATTGAAACATGTATCAGGGAACATTCACTCAAATAAAGAGTTTATAGTGATATCGTCACTTCTAGATGTTTTATGGAAATTGGTGATTAAATTGGCACTAGGAGTTTGATGGACTAGCTACCCATCAAGTCTTAACACTAAGATGAGACCTTATGTGTTAACCATCATATAGAGTAAAATGGGAGATCTAGAAGGAAAAATCAATATAAGGGTAAAATGGTAATTTTACCCTTTGTTGTGCGGATGGCTATAATAAGGTTTGCAATTGGACATCTTATTTGAAATATGTGCTTTCATAATATTTAGTAATTTAAGAGTTCAACTAATTGTCTATAGTGGAATGACATTTAGTTAATAAGCTAGAATTAATTTTAACGAGATTAAAATAATTAAATTAATTCTGGACTTATTGGAGCTTGAATTATCTAAGTCCAATAAGATTCCCCACTTGGCTTCAAGGAACGTTATTAAGCAAAGTAAAAAGTATAAATGGAGGTTTTAAAGGCCATTATTGAGTGTTGTGCTTGCCCTAATTAATGGTTAATTAGAAGCCCAAATGAACATTTAGAAATGGGCTAGACTTTAGTTTAATTTGATTAATTAAATTAAAATAAAATTGTTAAAGAAATGGAAGGTGCAATTTCGGCTTTATTAGGATTGAATGAACAGCTGTACATTTAGCATTTAATTGCTAAATAAAGATGGTATTTATCATGCTTTATCATCATTAAATGGATTAATGATGTTACCATTAAATGGTTTAATGGTTGTCTTTTAATGATGGCATATGATGCAACCTTTTAGCATTCATGTGATTAAAGATAAAGGATGTGCATTTGATGCATCATCTTCCTTCTTTCATCAGTAAAACAGAAATTGACATGTCATTTTAGGTTATTGGTCTTTTCATATAGCCATCTTAAAACAAATAAGAGGAATCATATTTAATGGCTTCTTTATATTTTGATTAAAGAATGAAGTGATGCATTGGATGCTTTCTACTTTCTTTCTTTTCATGCATAACCAAAATTGACAAGGTGTAAGAGAGGTGCTCTTGCATTTTTTGGACTCTCTCTCCTTTCTTGCATGGGTTGGCCGAAATTTACATAAGAGGTGTCTCATCTTTGGTTTTGTTCTTCTAAGAAAAATCTCCTCTAAATATTTCTTCTCTTTTCCCACCAAAGGATCTTATTAAATAAGTTGTCAAAGAAGAACAAGTGGTAGATCAGATTGGTTGAGGATACAACAACAAGGAGTATACATTCACAAAAGAAAGCATTCAAAAGCAAGGCTAAAGCTAGGAGAGGATACAAGAAGAAGGAAAGGATAGCACAACGAGGAGTTAAAGCTGTAGCAAAGGAGCTGGTAATATAATCTCCATCTTGTTCTTAAATTTTCCATATACCATATCATGTATGGCTTGGCATGTTGATTTGGTTATCTTGCTTCTGCTATGTTTTGATTTCTAAAAAAGTTTTGAAATCTACTGTTTTAGCCAAATCTTGCATGTTTTATTTTCCAACCCAACAGGTTTTCGATTAGACTGTTTTAATTAAGATACGATCGTTAGTAAAACCTAACTACTGAATAACCTAGAATATGATCTCTAGATTCAATTTGACAACAACAATATGAAGTATAAAATAATCAATATAGGCAATAACCGCACACGTTTGGGTTATCTAATGATAGTTGTGATTTGAATTATGATTTAGGGTTTAATTTGTTATATATTGGTGTTGATTTGATTCATTAGTATGTATTTAGGTTATAATTGTGTTAGTTTATGTGTTTAAGTCTTTTTATAGGTTAGTATGAGCCTTTAAGCATAAATGTTATGTTTTTAAGGTACCTTGATGTGTTTGTTAATGTTTTAGGTTAAACAACGAAGAACGGAGAAGTTTCAAAGAATTTTGGGCTAAAAACACGACCCATGATCATGGCACAACTGGCCATGATTGTGAGATTTTGGTCAAGAACATGACAAAGAGCTCTGAACCAGGTCACGACCATGCACTTTGGGCTACGATCGTGACAGAGAAGGTTAGGGGCTGGCCAAGTGGCCTACATCCGGCAGACATAAAAACGGTTGAAAATGTCAAGTTTCGGGGGATTTTTTAAACCGTTTCGGCCTCGAATCAGCCATAGGGCTTCTAAGGTATAAATAGAACATTAAAGAATTGAAGTTGGAGTTTTTGATCAACTTATTGCAGCAGTCAAATTTTTAAACCCTAGAGAGCATATCGAGAGAGACACAAAGAAGAAGTTTGACACGAAGTACTTCCCAAAATAGGTGGTTTCCTACCGTTGCTGCCTTCACTAATCCATTACAATGGTATTTTTTGATTGTATTTCAATTTTATTAATGTATAGAATTAGGATAGTCGTTGAGAATAAAATTTTTTTGAATGTTGATATTGTCTAAACTCACCTTCGAGATTTTTGTCTTTGATATTAATGAAATTTGATTTAATGCGTTTTTATTGAGTTATTCATAATTCATGTTTTAATCTTAATAACTTGGTAATAAATTGAGAGGGTGAACTAAGTGAATATCATCAAATTAGGTTAGGAGAGTAGGGTAGTTTGATAAATTAAGAAATGAATCAAATCGGCGAAATCGTGTAACGAGAGATCGAGCATAGGTTTTAGGTAGGTTAATGGATGATTTCATAACCAATTTCATAACTAATTTAGGTTTTGGGTTAATTAGAAATCGAGAGATTACAATTCCATAATTTAAATTAGGGATTATAAATTAGGGTTAAAGATTATAATTCTAGAGAGAGTAAACTACTTTAGGATCATCTAGACCTGGTAATTTGATAATTTCATAATTAGTTAGATTTTGATTAAAGTCCGATTAAAACCCCCTTTCTTTTTATTGGTAGTTCCTAGGTTGATTCTTGATTTGGTTGTGCAAACTTGGTATCTTGTATATATTTCTGAAATTTAATTCTTGAAATTAATTGTTTGATCAATTAATTTTTTGCAATAGTTGTTATTTCAATTATTTGCAAAATCAGTTAAGCCTTAGATTCTAGGATTAAATTAACCCTCCTTATAGGATCAATACTTTAGGTATTACGCGAACGACCTGGGTGCTTGTAGAAATATCGAGGTTATAAATATTAAAACTTAGTATACATTGTTAGACCCCGTTTTTGGTGTGTGACTCATATTCGGAATATACATATCCTAACCCAACATTTAATTGAAAATCTCATAATACATTAACATCATACTCTTTAATACATTAAAGATAACTAACTTTCATCAATCATAACAACCTTATCTTTTTTTTTTTTTTTGTACACCTAATTTCAACTCTCATCATTTATACATAATCCATATTTCATTAACACCATAACTGGAAGGTTTTACAACTTCAATGGGCATTCCAAGCCGTAATACCAATTTCGCAAAATCCAAAAATACATAAAATACCGAAACTAACAATACTTGAAATGTAACTAACATTCTCATTGTTACAAAATCTAGCTTAAAAATACAAAAATGCAACTTGAATCGATGCCTTAACCCTCTTTCACTTCACCTCTTAATCATCACCTGTAGGTGGGGACAGGAGGGGGTGAGCTTGAAAGCTCTTGGGTAACAAGTTTATAATAAAAGATAAGCAAAAACTTTGGAAATCCTTTTTACTTGTCATTGAAAACTTTAATTGAGTTCATAAAGCACACTTTTCTCAAAATTCTTATCAAATTCACAATATAGAAAATCATGTATGCAATCATGTCAAACATATCAAAATGCAATGCACATCAAATGGCTCGAGGGTTCCATGAAAACAGAATGGAGGAACTGAAGTTCACACCTTGAACAGAATGAGTCCATTTTTTGGAGCTCATATGCCACAAGCGGGCAGCTGGGAGAAGGCTCTTATCAACGTGCACGTGACGAACGTAATGGTTCCACTCTCACCCAAACAAAGCACATATTCGTTTAATCATATTCGGATTTTATGCTTGTTTGTCTTTTCATTTACACAGAATGTCATGACATATTTCAATGGCATAACAAA
>JANZXR010224643.1:0-31334 GCA_027575705.1 Erythroxylum echinodendron | reverse complement strand
ATCATCAAATTGAGAGGGTGAGAGTATATGTTGTTTGGGAACTCAAAGAAGAGAAGATATGGTGTAGGAGAGTGAAACAAGTGAGCAAGAAAAATCAAACTTCAAGAAGAAGCAAGGAGAAGCAACTTCGGATGGGAGAGAACACTTTCTCACTTTCAAACACTAGTCAAAGAAACAAAGAAGAACATGCAAGAAGGTTTGATAAAAGGGTCGTGAATGACTCAGCAAAGAAGGTGATTTAATAATGAATTAATAAAGAGTGGTGACACATGTCACACTTTCATTGGCTACTAAATTTCTTCCCAATTCAATTTAAATTTCTCTCCAATTTTTCAATGGCTCAATCCAAAAATTCTTAATTTCATATGCCTAAGTTTCCAGTGCTATTGGACAGTAAATTTTACTACCGGATGACCCCTATTCTATCTCTTGACAATTTTCTGGGTCCGGAAAGAATTCCGAAAAATTTCCAAAAAATTCCTATAATTCTCTAAAAAAGGAAAAACCCTAATAATCCTCTCCATTACCAATTATCAATTACACAAAGCACTTTTTCTATAAAACATAATTATTCACAATTAAACTGGGATATGTCATGAATGCACGTACAAACATTTACATGTGCAAAAATTCACTATTTGCCACTTATGTGCATATATGAATGCATGAGTATGTCAATGTACTTTAAACAATCCTAACGCATTCCAAATTACCAATTTACCCTTCCCATAGGTGAGGGGATGTTACAGCTTGCCTGTGTCATGTTTGATTATAAAAAGGGAGAAAAGTAAGAATATTTTAATATTTTTATAGTTAAACAAACAAATATATTTCTTATTCACTTATATCGTTGTTTGCTAGCTTCCTTTCTCTCTCTCCCTCTCCCCCCTCTCATTATCCATCATATTCATTTGAGTCAACAAAGGTAAGTTCTATCTAGGAATTTTAGGTAATCAAACCTTGATTCTTGCTAAATGATCTTATGATTAGATTCAAAGATGAGTTTTTGTAAGTGATGATTGGTCTGTTTCCTTCCTACTGAGAGCTACAACAAATATCTACAAAATTGTTCTCTTCCTCTTTTCAAATTTGAGTTTTTAAAGTTAAAATTAACCTTTTTCTAACAATGTATGCATAGTTACATAGAATTTGTAAGTTTTCTAACAAATCTAAGCTATATAGATATATCGGTTTCTTTTGTTTTTCATATCTTTAAAGCACCTAAAAATCTTTATAATGTTGCTGTCTTGGAAGGTTATTCTTATTGTATGCTAGTTATGTCGATTTCGATTTATTTTTATGGTTATTCTTATTGTATGCTAGTTATAATTTTAGTAATGCCTCTAGCTCTTCATAAACTCAATTAAACTTCAATTAATTTAGCTTTGATATCCAACTTCATTATATACCTACTAGTTGTTATATAAAGAGGGAGAGATAATGTTATCTAATATATAATTGGCATAGGTTTTTATCAACCATAGTGGAAGAAGAATCTTTCAAATCAACTGGAAGAAGTTATAGTGAAAAGCAATGTGATGGGCAAGATTTGTATTGATAAGGAGGTCGAAACACTTTGGTGACTTTTTAGACTAATGGCAAACCTAAAAAAAGTTTTATGAATGCTTTTATTATGATATAAGTTAATTATATTAATAATAAAGAAATTGATATTTAATAATAAATAAACTTTGTTTCCAATTTTCTTTTTCAAATGGGCATGTGAAGATTTAAGTGAAAACAAAAAATATATTATAAATTGAAAGTTAAGAATATAAGGTTGAAACTTGAGAACAACAAGTTAAAAGAAGGTAAGTGTATGGATAATATGCATAAGCTATACTGTCAATTGGAAAAGGTGAAAGTGACATTATAATATACAATATTTGAGGCAAAAAGATCGTAAAAGGTTATATTTTATTATAGAATATATTTTGTAATATTTACAGTAATATTTGTAAGTCTATTTATTAAAAAGTTGAAGAATATGGAGTTCATAAACTTTGATGTCAAACCATGGTAATGTTTTAGGAATTTTCTATTAGATTGAAAGCTTTTTGTAAGTTAGATGGACTAATATATTATCAGCTTTTATGGTGCTTTTTGTTGTTGTCTTTCTGTATAGTTATTAGTGAATAAATTGAATATGATATTAAGTTTGTAAATCAACTCAAAATTTTAAACATGATTCTTTCCTTGTAAATTAATAATATCCTATATCAAATAATATATATCCTTATCAACTGAATAAGTTGTTCATCTTAAAGTGGTTATCATCATCAATCATCTTAATCATATAAGAAAGGCCAATTCCAATAACAAGTATTTCCAAAAAAACTTCCATTTAAACAACTTCATCTCAAAGTTATAAGCTAATTCCAATAACAAGTAAGTGCTATTTAACCAACTTCAAAATATCACAAGTAATTGTAAACTAAGTCTTATGCTAAATAACTTCCATTGAAGCAAGTCTTAAATGGTATAAGTAATTATATAATTCATAACAAGTTCAAAAATCAAGTTTGACTTGAGTTAAAGCTAAATCCATAAGCTTTCTTCTCTTTATGTTCTTTTCATTACATAAGGTAGATGAAGTAATGCTATTTTCACCATTCTATTATAATCATCTAGTTGAAATTAAATTTTAGTTTAAGAATTAGATTCTATAATAAAGTAAATTTATAATTTTTTGCCTCAATATCTCAATATTTTTTCCTTAATGTGTATATATGACAATAACAGTGGTTATTTAGAGTTGGTATAATTTCGAATATCAATAGAGCATAATTCTATATATAATTTAACTTATGTGATACTTAATTGATCTAGTTAACTATTTGAAGTGTAATCTATATCCACCAAATTTTCTCCCTCTACCTTAACCTCTTCCTCTTCCTCTCACCATTATTTATAATCATCATGGTTCTTCTATCTACTCACTTCATGTGTATGTGTAATTTTTTTTGATTTAGCATGTGATGAATGTATATATTGAAATCCTTGTTTTTTTCCTTCTAAGATTGGTGTTAGATGATCCTAGAACCTATAACTATTTTGTAAATATTGAATAAATAGTAAAAAATGGTAATATTAAAATCAATTTCATAATTAATGAGAAATTTCTTATCTTTATATACTTTTCCATGATCGTTGGTTATGCATCTGTTGTTCACATTTAGTGTAAGTCATTCTCCTTTTATGTCTAGTAACTTTTCCTACTTTTCTAGGTCAACGAGTCATTCTTTTTATTATGATGACTCATTGATTTCACATTGAGGCCAAAATAGCAGTTCATCAATTGGCTCAAGGTAATATTTGTATTTTTATATGTAACTCTCTTTACTATAACTTATATCGATCTATTCATCTAGATTCCTATAACTATGGTAAATGGGAGCCATGGCATGAGGACATGGAATACATATCAAGTCCTATTATTTACAAGTACTAGTAAGACTGCTAATGCTCATATAAAATATGTCTAATCCATAATCAACTTTATGCCCATCAGCTTCATTCCATTCAATAAAACAAATAAATCATTAGCTCGAATTTTCCTCTAATATAGTTAGAACTATTAGTGATATGTTATTATCCCATTTCTCTCTAAAAATCATTTTTGTATGCCTCCTCTTCATCATCAACTTCCTAATATACTCCAACATACTAATAATAAGCTTCAGTCTAGCCTTAAAGAACCAACCATTGAAGGTTTGGATCATACTATTATCCATACAATCACATTTAGCATTAATACTAAAATATGCCTTGCACCATGTCTCTTTAAGATATTCTAATATATCTTCAACACAACCTAGCCTCAATTCATTTAAAACATATAACTGATCACTGAAATTACGCATAAAGGTTGTGTTAGTTATTCTTCCTAACTGAAACTTTAGATCATTTCCATTCCATCTTCATCCCCAATTAGCATAAATATTGTTTACACATATTTTATGCTTAATATTTTCTTGCAAGTCTTTAATTACATTGAGAAGATCCTAAATAACTATATAAAATAATAAGAATAAACAATATGATAAATTAAATAAGCATATATAATTAATAATATGAAAAATATCTTTTGCATACTAGATATGAATATGAAGTCATTACCATCTCTAAGTTCTAGACCTAAAATTGGAAGCTCTAAAAACCATTTTTATATTTTTGTACATTTAATATCAACCACACCCTAAAAAGTAGAAACATTTGATTGTTTCCATCCCTTCCAGAAGTACCCAATAATTGTCCTTTACATATCCCCTTCAAGGAATATATATCTACTCGTATTATTGGTTCATAACTTTCAATCCAACCTCCTTTACAAGCATTGAAATAAATATAACATCTTGCAAATACATTTTACCATTAATATTGGCTATGTTTTTATTGCCCATGTCAGAATTAAATTCTTATTCTTTATCTCCTTAACATATCCCAATAGTTTGGAAAATTCTTCTACCATGCATCACCTTAATGATAGCAGCCTTTGCTCCTTTACAAGTGTTGAAACTCACATCCACTATTTACTCCTTTGTCAATAATACCTTTAAGCTAGTAATCCTAACGTTTGGTTATAACTCAATCCTATCCTAGTAGTGGCTTACAATCCATTTAGATGTGATGAGATTATTAATGTTAATGGTTATACAATTATGCTTAGGTTCATATCTCTTTATATTAAAATTGTTGTCATTTCTCTTAATACTTGAAAAAAGTAACTAAGGGCATTATGGTGCACATTTTACCCTTACCGATAACTTCTCCTTTTTTTTGTACTTTAGGCCTAAACTCTTTCAATTAATTATTTAAAAATTACCTCTTTAAATTCCCTCATATTTTAAACTTCAAACTTGCACCTAAGATGGAATGTTTCATGTCGGATCATAATAAAGTATTTTATACTTACCTCTCATTACATTATTAACATCCACAATTGAACTTGTATAGTATTGACCTAGGTTATCTCTCAATGTATTCACTATCATTTTCATAATCAAAACCTACTAGGTCATTTTGATGTCCTATTTCACTTTCATGGTTTGCAATATAATCATTCACAGCATATCTTGAATTCTTCTTTTAGATTTCCTCTCTTGTATTTTGATCTAACAACCTTAAGATCAATGCCATCTCTTCCACTTTCATATTCTAAATTATTCCATAGATCACTATCATTAACCTTACTTTTAGTAGAAGTATTTGGCTCCTTCTTATTGGACATAACACTATTGGCAATACATATATTGTCAATAATAGTGGGCACATTATCAACTTTAGTTAACATAACACCAGAGGTAGTAAGCACAAAATAAACTTTGTTATGTAGACCATTAACTTCTGTTAGCACAACACTAATGGAGTTATTCATACAATTAACTTTATTATGCACACCATCAACTTCATTTGACACAACAAAGGCAATAATAGCCATAAAATCAACTTTAGTATGTATTCCATTAACTTCAATATGCACAACATCAATAGTGGTAGGAACATTTAAAAATAAGCACATCATTACCATCATTCTCATGTAAAACCACAATGTTTTCTTCATTATAACCTCCATCATCCAAATTCTAATCAAAAAACAAGCAATTCCCCTTTTACGTAACAATTGGCTTATTCCCTATTTGTGAAACCATATTAACATTACCATCATCTTCATTTTCTATTATTCCCTATTTGTGAAACCATATTAACATTACCATCATCTTCATTTTCTACTTTTGAAGCTTTTATGTTTAATATTTATCCTCAAAATAAACTTCTGCTCTTCTATGTTTTAAAACAATGGAGATTAAATTATTTATTTTTTAATCATCTTCAATTCAACTAATCCACCTTCTTTATATTTTTATGGGTGTCTATAGTACACTTATCTAACCTATCATGTGAATTATCCTTACTGGTTCCCACCATAGCTCTTCAACTAAAAATTTGCTACCACTAATGTATTCAAATGAAACTTTGTCCAGTAATTAATCCATAATAAGGGAATATATTTCCTTTTTTAATAAGATTCCACATCTTAATAAAACAAGAAATTAAATATTAATAAGATATTCAAAATAACATATAATAAGACATAAATATTTATATCATTTAAATGAACTCCAATATTGAATGCTAAGACATGTTAATAATATTTTAATGCACTCCAAAATTGAACATGAACTTAGTTGCCCTTAAAGGAAAATAATATGATTTCCACAACATGTTTTTTGTTCTTATTGTTATATGACCATCATGTATGGAGCAAAGATAAACACCAACTTCTCAAAAGATTATAATTGCTATTATATGACCATTATACATGGAGCAGATCAAAATAGATATGAAAATTATTATTAAATTGCCATTATGCATGTAACAAATGAGAACAAAATAGATGATAGTGAGCATTATACTAAAATTAGGATCAAATTGAATCCTTTAACGAGATAACATATGCACAATATATACAAATGACCTCCATATATGAAAACCTACTATAGGTTATCTTTTCATGTTTGCTAATAACTATCAATAAATCTAGAAGGGGAATGGTTTATAAATATCAGCATTGATATAAGGAGAATTATAAGTATCATCCTACAAAATTAGAAACGTGTAGCATTAATATCATACTTTTGCGTTTGAAAATTATTATGCAAGTTTTTCCTTGCAATAGTTATGGTTACACCAGTTATAAAAAGTAAGCATCCAAGTAATTGGTTAACTCTATATCTCCTCCAAAAGAGTAGTTAATAGTAGAAGCTACCATACGAGAAAGGTCTATAACAAGAAATAGGCAAAATGAACCATCTAAATTGCTAATTTCCATTTTTAGAAAAGGTTGACTAGAAATGTTTCTAGGCTAATGGCCATGTTACCCTGTGATTACTTTGTTTTAAGGAAAACCATATGTTTTTAAAATTCTTAAAAATCCATTTTGGGCATGCTCTTAAACCTACTATTATAAACAAAGAAAATGAAGTGAATTATCATGTATGAAGAATAGATGTATCCTTTAACATATTATTGCAAAAACAAATTTAATATATATAAAAACAAGTAAAAAACATAAGAATTTACATGGTTCTGACAATTAATATGACTTATGTCCACAAGCAAGGAGAGTTATTCTTTTATTACTATAAGAAAGATGATATAAGGAGAAGTATGACCAAAACTACCACACCTTACACAAACCTTTATAAGGCACTTATAAAATTACATATAAGAAGTTTAGGTATAGTAAAACCTTATTTCCATAGATGCCTAAGGTCATTAAAATTATAGTAAAACTCTATTTCTATAGATGTCTAAGGTCATTAAAATTATGTTTCACCAAAATACTAAGATCACTTAAATTCTATTTCATTGGAATTGAAGGCATATGTCAAAATTCTGCACTTTGACTTGAATTCTATAATGTCTAACCAAAAATCACTCCCTACCTTACAAGCCCTAAAGGTTTAAAACTATGTGAACATAACACCCCACTCTCACAGGGCATAATCTCGAACACACCAGCAGTATTTGAAAACATACTCTACAAGGGTGGCATGCTAGAACAGTCAAATAATCATACTCGTTGCAAAATTTTTTGAACATTACACGCTATTTTAGAAAAAAAATGATCATTTTCAGCCCATTTTATTCAAAAAAATTCTCAGTCGCAAGAGTTACAAACAATTTTCACATATATATATATATATATATATATATATATATATATATATATTCCAGTAATTATTTGGCCCTAATACAAAACATTTCCAGTCATATAGTCATCACACTTTTCAATTCATATAAAAGTTGTAAAAATGTTCCTCTATGTCTTAAGTTTCTAATGAACTAAAGTTCATACTATTCGGTTCATTATTCCTATAGTTATACCCAAACTACTAAAGACTGTTCTCAAACTGCAATAGCATCTAGTGCTTAACTTCGGTCCAAATTTCAAAACCCTTAGGGATAGAATTCAAATTCATTTCCTTTATGAAAAATGTAGCCATATGTCTCTAGTTTAATTTTAATTAAAAATCATCCCTTTTGGATATCTATAGATCAAGATATGGCCAAAATATAGATGTTTATTCAGTGAAAACACTCCATTTAACATATTCCAGCATACTTCATCATCATTTTCATCCTAGTTCATCTCTTTTGCTTAGTCTATCATTTCTAGCTTATGTCCTCATTATTTCCTCTTCATTCCTACTTCCATTTCAGCTCAATATCATCCACAATCAATCATGATTTATGTTTGATCATTAACCCTAAAATAGAACATATACATGTATACATTCATCACCAACTTTCTGCCCATGTTCAACTTCATTAACACCTTCATTTTATCCCTAACTTATCATTTCAATGATCTTTTGGTTATAAACTCATCCCTAAATCAACCTGTAAATAAATAATCATCACCTATGTAAAAGCAAGACATGAACATACCCAGGTTTTCTTGTTCCCGTTTCAGCATATACATATTACCATTTCATGATCATTTGACCTTTAACTATCATCAAATATGTTTTATGTAACAAATCATGAAGAGTAATTCTTTATACTTACTTGTTTAACTTTAAAGTCTTCAAATCACTCTTAACCCTAACTCTCAAGCATCATTCATTCATCATCATGGAGGTGGTAGTGTTAGGTATTTTAACAACAATTGAAGAAGACAACAAGATGGAAATAGCAAGAAAAAGGGTGAGAGCAAGCTTCAAGGTCGTGAGGTAAGATGGGTATCATGAATGGAGAAGAAGAAGAGTGAATAAGATGAAGAAAAGAAGCATGTGTTATGAAGCAAGAATTAAAGACAATAAAAAAAGTTAGTCTTTCATAAGTAAGAATAGTATGGGATGAGTGGTGAGTGGTAGTGACACTTGTCACCTTCCTACGGTCTCATTTGGACCCTTTTAATAACTAGTCCATTTGTCCTCCATTTGTCTCCTAATTTTCTATGACACCTATCATTAAATCTTATTGTCACTTATCAAAATTTTCCATTTCCATTTGACTCTTAATTCTACTACCATTTAATAATTGTCTTACCACTTAACATTTTTCCTAGTTCATAAATACTCATAATTGTCATAAATTTCCCATATTTCACCAAAAATTCTAAATCACTAATTATATACACCAACTCAATTTTTAAGACATAATCCACAATTCACATTACAATGACGTTAATTATCAATTATACCTGGAAAATGTCAAATGAGTACATGTACAGTTATTGAAATGTGTGTAAAACATTTAAATTCATATATGTGTATACTAATATTATGCATGAGTATGGAATGCATTTTTCTAATCTCTCATTGTTATTTCCCATTTATAGAAGTCTAGGGTTCTCACCCTTTGTATGGAAATAAGATGTTACAATTCTCCCCTCCTTAATAAATTTCATCCTCGAAATTCTTATTATCTTATTCAAAAAGGTAGGGGTATTGTTTCCTCATATGCTCATCCATTGCCCATGTATCTACTTCTCTCAATTAATTTCTTCCAATTGACTATAGTCAATAGAATCACTCGGTTTTTCAATTACTTATTCAGATATCCTTCTCCCTTAACTGATTCCTCAATATATCTTATATTACTCGCAAATTTCAGTTCTTGTACTGACAATACATCTATCGAATCATACCAATATCTCCTAAACATACTCATATAATACAATGTGTGATATATCTTTGTTAGCAAGACTGAATTAAGTCAATGGTCCTACGCTCTTGATAACTTCATATGAACTAATACAATTCGAGTTTAGCTTCCTTTTTAATGAACTTTGGTACACCTTGTCAAGGTGGTACTTTCAGAAACACTTTATCCATCTCTCTATATTCCATATCTTTGATGTTGATCCACCTAACTCGTTTATTTTTCTTGAATCACTTAATTTCTAATACAATTCAATTTCACTTATCAACAACATCTCGAATCAATTCTAGCCTCGAATCATTTTTAGGCCCTCTCTATCTCAATATAAGGGCGGATGACTTATTCTGTCGTATAATGCCTTATACAGTGTTTTACCGATACCACTGTGATAATGATTTTCATAATCGAATTCAATTAGAACTGTATATTGATCTCATGTTCCTAGAAACTCCAAAATATAAGTTCTCAATAACATATTCGACTTCTTATTCCTGAGTCTCAGTTAGAAACAGGACTCCAATATTCACTTCTGATTTGTTCCATCATTGTTCATTCTTAGAAATAAACCATCTGGTCTACTTAACCTAATTCTGTGAAATTATTCTTTGAAAGAAAATTTCTTGCTACTATCATCTATACTATTCACGTAATCCTTATCAATTAACTATTTTCATCATTGCTTATCAACCACTCTTAGTACCTTAAAAATATCAATTTCAACTATTCATAATATCTCAATAAGATCAATTTCTGTCATAACTTATATGATCATAATATCCTTTATAATAAAGCTCAATAAAGCAGTAAGCACATTCATTTACTCTTATACCTTGGTATATACCATCAAGATCATTTCATCTTATCTAAAGATGTATTTTCAACAAGTCACCAATTAATAACTTATGCTAAAGATACCTTAATCTCAATTGACAACACTTCTCCTTTAGTGCCTGCCCACGACCGTGGTGTCCCTGCCATGATCATGACATAAACTTTTGGAATTGGCCACAATCTTAGTGGTCCAACCATAATCATGATAAAACCAGATTTTAGCCCAGAATCTTTCTTCCTCATTTCTTCCACACATTTAACACATATACTAACATCAATTTCATTCCAATATTCTAGATTTTACCTCTTCTAATGCTACATCATTTCATAATAATTCAAATACCATACTGATTGCATTAACTCTTAAAACTTTGCTCATTTGATTTATCATCTTTTTCTTAATCTCATTCATACATAAAATCCTATTTTACATGCATTTCTAGCTTTCTCCTTACTACATATCATTCATCTCATATAAAGTCATTCATGTCTATTTCATTCCCCTTTTATTCTCTCCTCATTTCTATCTCATCTTCTAATTTTCATTTATTTCATCTTATACTGTATACTCTCAATCAATTCAGAATTATAGAGACATAATCATTATGAAATTCTAATCTCAGTTCCATAGACATATTCTTATACTGAATCATAAACTCTTATCATGATAATCAAAGAACTATTCTAAGTCCAATTTCAACCTCTTAAGATCATAGAAAATTTTGTTTTCATTCAACTTTACTTATACACTTTAAATCTCATCATTTCCACTTATATCTCTATTTCCTCAATCAATCTACGAAAATATATTCACATTTATATCACGTTGAAGGATATACCATCACAGTACAATATTGATATCATATTCAATGATACAACCACATACACATATGTAGTGAATTTTTATTTATCATATCGAACCAGATACTATTTTTGATTTCAGATATCTGTAAATTTTCATTTTCTCACATTCTAACATATTATAATCCTTCTCATTGTTTATAATAGCTTAAACTCTTAATAAATACTCATGTAAATGCGACTTAATCTGGGGATCAGTTGCCATTGCATGCTAAGACATGTCCAAAATGCTTGCATCTTAGCACATAGTTTGAAAAATGCATATGTAAGACTCTAAGCCTGCGCTCTGATACCAACTTTGTAACACCCAACTCTCATAGGCCATAATCTCAAACACATCGATAGTATTTGAAAACATACTCTACAAAGGTGACATACTAGAATAGTCAAACAATTATACTCATTACAAAATTTTTCGAACATCCCACATTATTTCAAAAAAAATGATTATTTTTGGCCCATTTTATTCAAAAAACATTCTCAGTCGCAAGTGTTATAAACAATTTACACATCATATATATATAAATATATATATATATATATAATTATTTGGGCCCAATACAAAACATTTCCAGCCATACAGTCATTACACTTCTCAATTTGCATAAAATCTATACAATATTTATGGAATACAATTTTAAAATACAAAAGAAAGACTATAGATATATGTAGGTACAAACTGAACCCGACCTCTAACTCTTAACCAAATGCAGTGGTTAGACTTTAGTTAGTCTAACTCGGTATCTCCTCTGAGCCTAAAAAATATGTTGCAAATTTTGGAGTAAGTTTTGCAACTCAATGAGCGGACCATCCTCGATGACTCACTCAATTCACATAACACATCAATTCATGTAATCGCATAATTCACATCATTTCATAATCAACATGTTAAATAACATACACTTCATATTTGCTTAATTCATATTTCACGTTCAGAAATTATTCAAACTATTTATTTCGATCATTTAAATCATGCATATCAAATGTATATGCAATGCTCATGAGACTCACTTTCAATTGTTATTGTTGTGACTGAGTGCCTGTAACTGTCCTGTATCTATTGTGGATACTGAGCTCATTAATAATTGTCCTTACCTAAGCTTTAAGCTCTTTTTCTGTGGCTCCTCCGACCACAACAGCTTTTATCTATTCATGTATTCATGTAATAAAATGCATCACATTCACATATATTTAATCAAATTCACATTTTTTTCATCAGATCGATGTCTGCAATTCAACAATGATGTTGAGAATCACTTATTTCATTCACATTTATCTTTAATGAAGCACTTCCTATATTCTCACATTTATCAAACTCCTCGGACTATTTATGTCTGAAGTGGTCTTAATCACAATCATATCAGTAGTAATTCAATACAAAAATTTAGAATAGAACAAACAATTTAAAGTGAGACCATATAGGTCGACTCATAGTATGCTTTAGATTAGCTTTTTTCCATAATCTAGAACGTCTGAATGCAGATGTCGAATCCTGTATAATAATTTCATGCAACACACACATTGTACATACATTACTAATTGCAAAATCATATACACATTCAATTATACACATATGTATATGTGTAACGTATAATGCATGCTTAATTTGGCTATTCCAATTATTTATCCTTACTCGCATCACTTGATCGTTAACAACATCATTTGTTTATGTCAAGCTTGCACTTAGGCTCATAGATCAAAGAACTTAGTTAATCTAATATCATCAATCATATATCTATCACATACATGCTTTCCAATTCTTTTTCTAGCATTATAAAATCTCAAAGTATTCAACTCTCATTCACCTTTACTTAATACACATTATTCCTCTCGTTTGAATCACATTATCCAAATAGGATCACTTTCAAATCTATAACATTTCAAAATTCGAGATTTGAACACTTGATATATAATAATTCATTCTTACATTATATCCCTAATCATCTCCCTAAAAATGTTACTCATTGATCCACTTATTCAAGCATCATTCTAGGTTTGATTCAAGCTTTATTTAAGCCTAAATGCATCATATGAGTTGGACCCTAAACTTTTCTTAGAAGTTAGAATTATTGAATGAGAAATTTTTTGGTGCTTATATAGGGAAGAGAGATACCATTATGTTTGTCATATGCACATTGACTAAAAAGCCTTTTCCTGGCTGCTCGCTTACTGCATATAAGCTCCGAAAAATAGACTCATTCTGTTCATTAGAAGTTAGAATTATTAAATGAGAAATTTTTTGGTGCTTATATAGGGAAGAGAGATACCATTATGTTTGTCATGTTCACATTGACTAAAAGCCTTTTCCTGGCTGCTCGCTTACTGCATATAAGCTCCGAAAAATAGACTCATTCTGTTCATGGTGTGATTTTGGTTTCATCATTCTATTTCATGAGATTCTCTCAAGCCATTTTACTTGTGCATTACATCTTAATTTGATGAATATAGAGCATAATTGAGTGTTATTTCTAATGATTAAATGACGCATATGATCTGATTTGTGAGATAGTGTGTTATGATCTATGAAATTCTCAAGGTTTTGAAATATGGATAGTGTGATCTGCTAAGTCCAAAATCGTAACATGTATATATAAATATGAACTTGATTGTGTGATTATGGTTCATTATCATGGGCTATAAACCTATCAGCCATTGAGCTTCCTAGCTCACCTCACAAAATTTCCACTCTTCAGGTATAGACAAAGCAGATCCCTGAATCTTTGCAAAGCTCGCAACTCCAAGAATTTCAAACTTTTGTAACTAGTTAGTCTAGAGACTTTTGGTACTTAGAAGCATGTCATGAAATAACATTCAAGAGTGTAATTTTTGCATTATGCTACTGAAGTGACTTATGATATGTAATATGAAGATGTGCATCAACTCTATTTTGTTGAAAATTGATAGTGACAGTTGCAGAGATTTTCTTTTGTATATGTGCAAAATTTTCTCTTCTGTTAAGATGGCTTTGTATTGGAAATAAGATTATTAGTTGTGTGATGATCTTTTGATGGGTTTTCTTTAAGTAAATTGTTTAAAGGGAGTTTTGTATGTATGAATTTAAATTTTGGATTTGGAACTTTTGGTTATAGTTAATAGTTATATATATTGACAGTAGAAAGAAAAGAGGAAAAATGGGGAAAAATATGATCTGAAACTTTAAGGAATAAATTATATTGATCTAAGAAGAATTTGACAAAATTATCTTCATAAAAGTTATAGATCTTTCTCTTAGATTTCCAATGATATAAATTTTGAAATTTTTAGAATTCGAGATTGAAAGTTATGATGCTGTAAATTTGGTGTGTGTGAATGGAAAGTCGCAATCATGGTTGAACACGATCGTGACAATCCCTTTAAAATTGCTACTATTCACCATCTGTTATAATAGGAAAGTCATGATTGTGCTCCCATTTGTCATTATCTGTCACATCTGTGACAAATTTTATGCATGGCTGTGACAATTGCTTCTTCCTCTTCTTCTTTTATTCATTAATTCATAAGAGGATTTATTTGTTTTACTCCCCATTTTTGACTTCTCATTATATTATTTTATTTTATTATTAATTTTTTATATTAAAAAGGGTCCCTTCATGACTTCTTATAATTTATTTTCATGTCAAATTTATTCTAGGCTATTTATTTTAATTGTTTATGTATTTATTTTTGCTCCCATTAAGAATTAAATTCTTTTTATTTTGATTTTAATTATAAATATAATTAGTTTTGTTTTAAAAATACTCTAATTTTAGAGCCTTGACACCATAAAATAGGAACCGAGACTTGGGGCCAACATCTTTAGTATCAAAGCCCACAGTTTCTAAGGATTCCTAGGTTTAGAATATGTTATACTATGAAATATATGATGTTTGATAAAATATTTTTATTGTTAAATTATTTGTTTGCATTATTGAATTTATTGATTGCATTAAGTGACATGCATATCATGCATACATGTAGGAAATAAGATTAAAATGAAAGAATTAAGGATAATGTTTAGATTAAAGGAGTAAAATACCACCTCGTGAAAGAACACGAGGAGTTTTTGCAAGGATCTACTGTCCCTGATTCCCCTCCATTAAAGAAGGACACTGATGAGTATAGAATCCCAGCAATTGCAACTGCGTGAGTCACATGTATGGACATTCGTTAAGAGTTTGAGCTATTAAAAACAATGAAAAAAATGGTGATTTGTCAGAGTGTAAGATAATGAAGTTTGTGGATATCTAGAAATAAGAAATACTACGTACTCTGATATGTTAGACATAGATTCATTATTTGTTGTTATGTCAGTGAATATGCTGACAAAATTTTATTATAGATATGTACTTAAATTGGTATGGATGTGAATATATTTTTATGAATTGACTGAGAAAGAAATATAAACATAGGTAGAAATGACAAGATTTAAAGTGTACAAGCAAAGTGGAATTGAAAGGCTGAACTTGGAATTTAAAATAATTATTAATTAATGTGATAAGGGTTATGATCTGGTATAAGATTGTGTTACTGGATTTAAGATCAGAATTTCAAGATGGTAAAGTGTCTATAATTCTAAATTTATTAAGAACGTATATATGGAAGATGAAACAAATGATAATGTTATATGTAAAAGTTCTCAAGGTTATGTTGATCAATTATTATGAGTGAATATTCGATAATATAGTTACATTGGTGGATAATGTGATTGAGCACATATGAAATTCATATTTGGATATGGTATAAGAAATAATCTATGATTCTTATAGTTAAAATTATAAGATGAATTAAAGTAACGCAATGGAAGTATGGGATTAGGTGGTTATGTTGAAAAGGTAACTACTATAGAGAAGTAACTTTGAATAGTCATAGAATATTTAGAGGTTGTTTAAAATCAATTGTGATTGAAGTATCATTAGCATGAGATATTAATTGATGATCTGTTAAAAATATGTTTCTATTATGTTGACCATATAAAGTGTGACAGTAATTGAATTTATTGAAATATTATGAACAGTTGAAATTGATTTGATTAAGGTATTAAGAATGGATGAAATAGTAATGATGAATATAGTTTATTGATAAAGATTATGGAAACTGTGTAGATGATTTAGGTGAAAAACCTTCTTATGATATAGATGTTTTATCGAATCATATCACATGAATTAAATGTTCCATTTATGGGAATGAATGACAATTAAACAAATTAGAAGTAACTATTGGAGTCGGTTAGAAATAGGATCCAAGCATAAGAAGTTAAATATGCTATAGAGAGTACATGAATTTTGTTAAGTGTAAAGTAGCCTATTGATATTATTAGCTTCATGAATTTGAGGTTTTGTTGTTGTTATTGTTAAAGAAACTTAGGTCTGATAAAAATTGAAATGTGAAAGCGATTGTGTATGATAAATGCAAGCAAATAATTGAATATGACGCAAAAATTGATTTGTAGTAGAATCTGCACGACTTAAGAAAAATAGAAGAATTAAGTGGATTAATGTTGAAGAGATATGGAATAGCAAGTAGAAGATAAAAATGTTTTGAGAGTATCGTATTACCTTGTCAAGGTAATACGATACTCTCAAAACATTTTTATCTTCTACTTGACAAGGTATGTTGGTAAGAATTTCGAGGACGAAATTCTTTAAGGGGGTAGATTTGTTGGACCCTGAACTTTTCTTGGAAGTTAAAATTATTAAATGAGAAATTTGTTAGTGCTTAGTCATAAGTAAAAATCATAATTTTGAATTAGAAATTTATGAAATTTATTTATGAATATTTTTTATTTTATATGGTGGCATGGATTAAATGGAAGTGTTAGAATTAAGTGAAGGAGTTAAAAGGTATTAGAGTAAATATGGAAGGGTAAGTTTGGAAGATTATATTTGTTTTAGATTAATAAGGGAAGAATAAATAAATGGATGCATGAGTAAGGTGCTGGAAAATAATAGTAATAGTAAGAAAGAAAGAGACGTGTTCGTGAGGTTAAGAAAGAAAGAAAAGAAGAACCTAGAAGAAACTAGAGAAAGAAGAGAGGAGAGTTGTGTATAGTAAGGAAGAAAGAAAGAAAGACAGAAGAAAAATGTAGAAAGAACTAAAAGAAGAGAAGCAGAAACTGAAACAGAAAAGGAGAAGAAGGAAAGAAAGAAAAAAAGAATAAGACGAAGAAGAAGAATATTCAGCTGCATTTACATAGAAGAAGAAGATTTAGCTGCGTTTTTGGTAACCCCTATCTTCTTTTCTTGTTTTGATAGAAGAAGAAAGTAAGGAAACTAGGTTTTTATGAGCTGAAATAAAGATAAAGAAAGAAGAGGAGCAAGAGATTCACGACAACAACATAAGGGGATTTTAGACGCTTATGTTTAGACGCGTCTAATAATTGTCTTAAATAATCTAAGAATTGGTAGAGTTTTTAGACATTTATTTAAGACGTTAAAATGTGTCCAAAAAATATATTAAAAAGAGTTTAAAATTTTTAAAATTTTTATGGGATAAATTGACTCTTTTTTTACAGCTATAAATTAACTCTTATTAACTCCAGTTCTAAGTTAATATAAGTTCTAAAAACTTAAAAATGGAAAAAAGTGATAAAAAATTTAGTATAAGTTTTTGTAGGTTACGCGGGTCTACAAAGCAATTTAATATAAGTTATAGCTTTTGTAATTTAATATAAGTTCTAAAAAGCAAAAAAGGCGGCTAATTTACGCAAACACCCCCAACGACCACCAACCTTGCGTCTAAGTTCTAATGTTACAAGCTTTTAGATTTTTCTAACCCTTATTACATTCTTTTCAGTTGGGTTTGTGTATAAACAAAACAAAATATTGCCAACGTGAGTTTATCCCCCTCCTCCGTCTCACTCTCTTTTCATCAAACTTTAAAAAAACGTGAAGGAAACAAGCCATCTCGCTCTCTCATTAACCCCGAGCAACAAACTCTCTATTAATCTTCTACAGTAATCTCTCTCTCTCGTATTTTGTTTTATTTTGTTGCTATTCCCCAATTTTTACGTTTCTTTTCTGTCTTAAACCCTCAGAATTCTTGTTTTGTGCAATATTTTTCATTATTACGCATTTTCTTCATTATTAAAGTCTTGTAACTGTAATAGTTTCAGGATCAACTGCTTTTGGGCCCCGATGGTAGATTACCATATTTGGCTCCACCAACCATAGGTTTTTTGAGCTTCTGTTTGTTTTTAATTAAAAACAACCCTTGTCTCTTTTTATTCTTTGATTTATAATTAAAATGGTTAAGGTTAAATTTTGGAATTGGAAATTTTCGTATTAAGCAGCTTAATTTGTTGAAATACATTTTCTGGTTACTTTCCTCCAACAGTCAAATTTTCTTTACTACTTTGTAAGCTAAATTAGACTAAGTTGATTAAGATTTTTATTATGTAGGAAAAATAAAGTTTGATCACCGAAATTTTGTATTAGAAATTATTTATCTCAATTCTTGAAGTATTATGCTTTCTTTCTACAAACCTTTTAAGAACCTAATGATGTGATACTAACTTTTTTACTAGTTAAAAATAAACTTGAATTTTTTTAGTCACGTCTTAGCAAAATTTCTACTCAAATATTTCTTATCGTTGTTTTTGTTATTAATGATGTGATACTACTAGTTTTGTTTGTTTGATAGTAAGTGGGATTCCTAAATCTTGTTATAAACCATAAAATTGATTTATAATTCTATCTATTTGTTTTAACTCTATATAAATTCTAGCTCAAATTTTAGCAAAACTAGAGAATTCCAGTAGCCGTAGATTTACAGCTTATACATATTTTAATTAGAGAGTTGTTTGTTTTTAATTTTTGACATCAAAGAAAAAACTATTTTGACCTTCTGTTTGTTTTTAATTTTTTGTAAAATTTTGACAAATGGTTGATTTCTAAGATTTGGTTACAGTGAAGTTTATAACAACATTAATTCAAGAATTAAAAATTATTTATTGCTAATTCTTGAGAGAGAGACAGCATTCTAGCTAAAACAATATTAGTATTTAGTAATTCGTATTGTTCAATCTTGTGGTTTACGAATTCAATGTAAAATAATTCTTTAGATGAGAATTCTAGCTAATTCAATATAAAAAGTATTTAGTTGACGTTTTTGTATCCAAGCCATTTTATATTTAGTTGAAATGCTTCTATCCAAAGGGAAAACAGTGAAAGTTAAACTTCAATTCATCTATAAAATAAGGTGAATTTCTGAGATGGTTACGATGTTTAGTTTGTGTTGACTATATTTGCTGTAAAATGCATTAGGGAAAAGATTAAAAATCGAACCCAACAATGTTTGCAAAATGGACGATAATTAATTAAAGAATGTTAAACTAATCATTTTTTCGTTATTTATACTTTTGATTTTCCATTCATTTATTTCTGAGAATAGAAATATCGACGAGCATAAAATCATAATGTATTTATTTGTTTGTATTGGTTAAAAATATGTGTGAAGGTTGATACTTGCGAATCTATAGGATCAATGTCCACAGGTACGGATAAGAGTTGGATAAATCAACTAAGAAATAGCGAGTCTTATATTCAAGGGATTTATGATTTCATGGAATTTGCAAAACAAGGTGCACAAAATGGGAAAATTAGATTTCTTTGTAATGTTTGTCAACTAGATAGGAAGAATTTATTCTCACTAGAGGAGGTAGAAAGTCATATTTTGTTTAAAGGATTTTACAAGGACTATAAAGATTGGATATCCCATGGGCTAAACACTCTTACTGAAAATGTTGCTTAACAAATGGCTCGTACAGTTATAATGCCTGATCACCTCAGACTGATAGGCCAAGATGATGTAGTATGGTTATTGAGGGATGCTATTGGATTTAGTATTCCTTATAAAGGTGAACCTATCTCTAAGCCCTATGAGAAACTAGACACTGATGGCATGATGGATGACCCTGGTTTGGCCAATGAGCCCCATGATAAAGAACCTAACATATTCACTAGTGAGGAAGAGGCTAAGTTTAAGAAGATACTTGATGCTTCATGTGAAGAGTTATATGAAGGATGTACCACTCACTCTAAGTAGTCATTTCTTCTACACCTTTTTCACATCAAATGCATGTTTAATTATCTAGATAAGTCTTTCTCGATGTTGTTTAATCTTTTACTCAATGGTTTCCACAAATAACCAATTTTCCTTCCTCGTACTATCAATATAAGAAATTGATAACAAATTTGGCTCTTAGTTATGAAAAGATACATGGTTGTCCAAATGTCTAGAAATTTTACCCTTCATGTCACGTCTCAAGGTGGAAGAATGATAAAAAGAACAATCTGGCTAAAGTGGTGAGATACTTTCCTTTGATTCAGAGCTTAAAGAGGATGTATATGTCATCTAAGATAGCCGAACACATGAGATGGCATGATAAGGAAAGAAAAAAGGATGGATTGCTAAGGCATCCGGATGATGCATTAGTTTGGAGGAAATTCGATGCTCGGTATCCTAAATTTGCATGTGTTCATCGAAGTGTTAGGCTAGGTTGGGCTAGTGATGGGTTCAATCCATATCGTCTCATGAACATTACCTATAGCATATGGCCAATGATCTTAATCCTTTATAACTTACCACCATGGGCATGTATGAAAGCATCTTCATTCATTTTGTCCATAATTATTCTTAGTGAAAATAGACCAGGAAATAATATTAATGTATATTTGCAGCATTTAGTGGATGAGTTGAAGTTATATGGGAAAGTGTTGATGCATTTGACTCATATGCTAAAGAAAAATTCAAGATGTAAGCTGCTCTAATGTGGACCATCAATGACTTTCCATCTTATGCCATGTTGCCTGGATGGAGTACAAAGGGCTATAATTCTTGCCCATTCTGTACTTACTCAACACCCTCAGTTAGGATTGGGAACATGATATGTTATATTGGGAATCACAACTGGTTGGCTCATGACCATCCTTTCAGGTTTTGTGGTGACTTATTTGATGGCTTTAAAGAGCATAGTCATGCTCCAAATGCTGCATCTGGTTTTGGCATCCTGAGAGAGCAAGAAAAGATTGGTAAAATGGTTAAAACCTTGAAGAAAAAGAAGAGACACTATAGGGGTATAACGATTAGTGAGATGAATATGAGTGAGGATAAGATTCTTTGGACCAAAAAGAGTATATTTTATGACTTGCCTTATTGGGAGCATAACCTTCTTCATCATAACTTAGATGTCATGCATATAGAGAAGAATGTGTGTGATAATCTACTCGTAACACTCACGAATGTAGATGGTAAGACCAAAGATGATGAGAAAGCTCGCATATTCCTTGAGGAGCAAAATGTGAAGTCTCATCTTTAGCTCAAAGATTAGGAATGTGGTGAATTGTTCATGCCAGCAGCTCCATATTGTATGTCACTTAAGGATAAGGGGTTATTTTTATAAGTATTGCAGAAGCTTAAAGTCTCGGATGGATATGGATCGAACCTCTCTAGATGTGTGAACATGAAAAACAAAAAAGCTCATAAATCTCAAGAGTAATGATAATCATATTCTAATGCAAGAAATCCTTCCAGTGGTATTGAAAGCATCCCAATCCTCACAAGTGGCTGACTTCTTTTATGATTTATCTTTATTTTTCAAATCTCTAGGTTCCAGACGCCTTGATCCTAAACATTTGGATGAATTACAATCAAATATCAAAGAAATACTTTTCCGCTTGGAGATTGAATTTATTCCTCCCTTTTTTATGGTTATGGTTCACTTACTAATTCATTTAGTGAAGGAGATTGAGCTTGGCAGACTCGTACACTATAGATGGATGCATCTAATTGAAAGGTTAGTTTCTAAATAACTTGTTTGTTTTACCTTTGAATGCCATCTTATCTCTTTTTTCCAATATTGGCTAACTATATATTAACATATTTAAAAGGTATTTGGCCTATCTAAAAACATACGTTAGAAATAAATCTCAACCAGAAAGTTCCATTGTTGAGGGTTATATTCTTGAGGAGATTGTTACCCTTTTTTCAAGATATTTAGAAGGTGTTGAGACTATTTTCAATTGAGCACATAGGAATGATGATGATAATCCTCAATCAGAATGATATTTTCTTGATTCTGGTGGTCGAGTAATAAGGGAGAAAAAATCACTTGTATGCCTGATCGAAGTTTGGCACTAATAACACCGTTATGTGCTTACCCAATTTGAAGAATTGTTGAAGCCATTTTATGAGTAAGTGTTAATCTTATATGCTAAATCATATTGTTGACTACTTTTATTTATTTTGGATATCACTAAAAGTACTAGATATCCTTCACTATATACAGTGCATTCATATATCAAAAGTAAAGAGAGAATTGGAGAATTAGAGTTGATGAAGCTTTGGTGAACAAATGGAAAGTTGGTGAATTTTTAGATTGGTTTAAATCACAGGTTATCCATTTGTACATATATTTTTTAGTATTTGTTTGTTTAAATAGTGTGTATGAATGATATTTGAATAAATGTTAATGAGTTCACAAAAACATTTTTGATAGGTATGCAAGATTAATGAGGACATTCAAGAAGGAAGTTGATAAAAGCCTTATCTTGCGGTCTGACTCCTTTTGCAATAAGAGTAAAGGGCTACGTGGTCAATGGCATCAAGTTCAATATAGCTACTCTCGAAAGAACCAAGAAGACACAAAATAGTGGAGTAATGGTGGTTACAAATAGAGAAAAATATTATGGAAAATTGAATGATATTTTTGAAGTAAATTACAATGGAACATATAGGGTAGTTGTTTTTTGTTGTGACAGGGTGGACTTAGCTAAAAGGGTAAAGCTAGATAGAAATCATGAACCTCGTGTTAACTTTTCTAAGTTAATCCACACAAGTCGATTCTTAAAAATGAGCCATTTATTATTTCCATTCAGGAAAGACAAGTTCTCTATGTCATCGAAAAAAAACAGAAGGGTTGGCATCATGTTATTGAAGCTAAGCCAAGGGATTTTTACAATCTAGGAGATGATCAATAGTCTTGTAATTGTGATCTTATGGTTTATGAAAATTTAAATTTTATGATTGGCCTCTTTGTTAGTGTATATGTGACTATTAGTAATTTCTTAATTATTGCATAATTTCCTTTCTTTTATGTTAAGTAATTATCTATCTTTTGGAAAGGTTTACCTTAGAGGAGGATCATGAATTTCCGACGTAAGAGGAAATGAGTTTTACTTGGACTAATAACTCCTATACCTTCAGGTTCTGCACCTTCTCAAGAAACAAAATCAGCAACACCAAGCTCTTCTATTCCTTGTCAACTGCCAAAAACACGACCAATGGGTGTGTCATCATCTTTTTAACCATCAAAGAAACCAACATTACAATCACAATCATCAAAAACACAAGTAACATATCCATTCTCCTCTCAACCATCAAAACATGTTACTCCATGATTTGGACCATTTCCACCAACAAAAATAACCCAAGATATAGAAGTTCCTCCAAAATCAAGTCTACCAAGAGCAACTCAGGTTACTAAAGGGGCAATAACACAGCCTACTGAAATTGCAAAACCAGTTGGCTCTTCAAGACTATCATAACAACTTCCTAGGTATTGTTCAAAAGGAGTAGAAAATATGGACAAAGAAAACATATATAAAAATAGTCATCACTCATCTCATCCTAAAATAAAGAACAAGGTATCTCATCTAATGATTAAAGTTGCATGGACTGACAAGATACCAACCAATCCAAATGAGGTAGTCTACATTAAAGGTAAACTCTTTTTTTTTGACATAACTATATACTTTCATCAAATATTTATATAAATTTGATAATGTCCTTGTCTAATTGAATAGAAGTAACAGAAGGCAAATCTCTTAAGCATGGCACAATGAGTGGGGTGATATCCTCGATCCTTGTTTAGCTTTTTCCACCTGGTCAGAGAATTATAGTTAAGTTTAATTAGTTTGACCAGCCAGTGAGGAAGGGAGGTCTTGTTTTTGTGCATTTCTTGTCTAATATTGCTAAAAATGGGTCTTATTATCCTATTGGAGAAAGTAGTTGGAGGTAGGTTGAAAAGCATTACAAAGAACAGATTATGAAAGCTGTTCAGGTATATGTTGACACTTTATCTTTGTGATCTTTCTAAACTATTTAATAGTATAGTTAGTTTTGTTCATGATTTCTTGTAATTTATAAATGTAGGAGAAATTTGTGCTACCAAAATGTGTTGAGATTGATAAAGGATTTCTAGCACATCTTAATAAACATTGGAAACAGTATAAGTGGGGGCTTCAAAGTAAGTATTATTTACCTAATCTCAAGAAAGAACAAATAATAGAAAATGCGCCTGACAATGTAGTAAAAGAGTAATCAGTGAGATTGGTTTCTTATTGGTGTTCATCTAAGTTTGAGGTATAATTACTAACTTGTATGTAAAAGTATGTCCATTAGCCCTTTCACACTTGAAAATTAATTAAAAAATTTTATTTCACAGTCACTTTCTGAAATTGGAAAGAAAGCATAAGCATCTCAAAATCATATTCAACTACAGGTTCTAAAAGTTATGCTCAAAAGAGAGCTGAATTTGTAAGTTCCTTTTGTTATTTGGTTAAGACATTGTGCTCAAATGACTTTTGAAATTTGGTTGTCTTCGTCATATTGGTACTGAAGTTTAGTTTTCTTAAATTGCTTGTATTAGATGGATGAAAATGGAAGAGAACCAAGTGCTTGCGAATTTTGGAGTTGCACACATGTCAGAAAAGATGGAGGGTATGTGGAAGAAGGCACAGAGTTACTGCTGATATGCATAGTTAGACCATAAGTCATATTAATTTATGAGCTTTTTTATTTTTACAATAGAAAGTTTATTTATGTTTGTGATATATAGAGGAGGCTATTAACACTAAGGTTACAAAACTTGCTCCCCAGTCACAAGAGGATCTTGTGGAGATTGAGAGTCGAGTCTTTAATGAGAATATGTACTCTGCTAGTAATTCAAGTTCTTGTGTAGTTGGTTACGGTTTTGAGGTTACTAAAAGTAAGGTGTTTGGTCTTGAAGGTCAATTGAAGGCAAGTTATTGTGATAGCTTTGGTAGTAGCTCCGATGAAGTGGGATATTTTAAACACAATTAGATGATTTTGCAAAACAAAATGATGAAATTATTTCTCAACTCCAATGTAGGAATGAAGCACTTGAGAAAAAAACTAAGGCACTAGAGAAAAATGGAGAAGAACTTCAAAAAATGAATGAAGAGCTTAAAAAACGAAATTATATGCTTGAGAAACAAAATGAGGATGTAAATACAAAGAATGACCAGATTCTAGCTAAACTCAATCGTTTTTGCTGATTTATAAATAAGTTCGGGCACAAGTAAAGCACAGGTCAGGTTTTATTATAATTTCTTACATTTTTTTAGTTTCTGTTAACTTATCTAACATTTCACAGCTTTTTACTAATCTGTCCATACTTATCTGTTGGTTATCATCTTGTGTGTTTGGTATTTGATTGGAGATCTATTTGGTTTCTGAGAAAGGTACGGGAAAATGGAAACGGAATGAGCCTTTTTTCTTTATTATGGTTTTGTTTAATTTGAGGCTTGATTTGCTTCCAAAATGTTCTTTTCAATAGTTGTTTTTGTCTCTGTTTTTTTTTCTTGATCTGAAATTTGGAAATTTTTTTCGTTTGTTCTTTGTAATTTCTTTTTCATCTGTTAGATGTGGCCAGTGCGTAGCTAGATCTTGATTTAAAGATTGGTGTTCACGTACGTGCATGCATGTTGGAATATTTAAACCTGATATGGGGTTAAGGTTTTGAATTTAAATGGAAGAATGTGAAAACTTCAGCTTGGAATTTGGTACGATATCGGTATTTAAGTTTGTTTGAAGTGTGATAGTGAATTAGCCTGCTTCACGTGAATTTTGATGCTTGGATGCCAACAAAAACTATATATGAACATTATAGGCTTGCCCCTATTCACCTACTAATTTTGATAGGCAAGAAGATGATAATAAGGTTTTATGACAAAAGGCAACACCATATGCACGTGATATCCGGTTGTCAAGAGCTTCTTAGTATTTAGGAAATGGTCCTACATTTGGATAAATATATTTATTTATAGTATTTTTATATTAATTTCTTATATTTCTAGAAATGATGAGGGCCAGAGAACATCTTATTGAAGGCTCTTGATTTATATGTGTTGCTAAATTTTATGGCTAATATTTGGGAAAAGCTTATGAGTGCTCAATCACTTGTGCTCTCTACCCTCTTTCTGTTTCTGTAGATCATTTTTTATATCTAACGTAGATTACAATTTGATATAGGAAACATGGGGGTAAATCTCAGCACCCCTAAGATAGATAAGGCATCAGAAGACGGTGAAAATGCTAAACTTCGATACGACGTAGCCGCAATGTAGGGGAGTTGTTCAACAATGGAAGATGCAGTAATTATTTTTTATTTCTTTTTTCACTTTTAGCTCTAAACATGCTTGCTATGAATATCCATTCTGCATGATGACTTTAAAGTTTTAAGATTTATCTTTAACCAGTGCTGAAAATATTTGGTTTTCTATTTGCACTTTCAAAAATTATCAATTGTAGGAAATATAGTTGAATTTGATTTGTATAATCACATGGTTCTTCTAAAGATCCGAATGAGGTTCCTTTTCGCAAACATAAAATTTGTAATGTGTTCAATTTCTTTAAAATAAATCCCAATGGTTTGGTTGCTGAGTTTTCTATAGGTCAATTGGTATTAAAATTGAAACATATTAGTGAGTTTAATAGAAGGTGTCAATTATACCTTCTAGTCATGTTTTTGAGTGCTTATGTATTCTTTCTATCTTTCAAATGCCTTATTTTCAGATTAAGGAAAATAATTGGACTCTGAATGCAGACATGAACGGTCGATGGAATGTGAAGTTTGACTTGCAAGGAAATGTACTATGGAGATGTTCTTTTAAAGTTGAGATTTGTAGCTGCAAAGTTCATGTTCTTTTTGTTTGACTTAGTGGTGAATACTATAAGATGTCTAATATGTATTGGGTTGCACTTCTTGTGTATACAAAATGATTTTCTTTAGCAATGATCTATTTTACTTGTATTGATTAATTACCACCAATTGCTATAGTAGTCTTTCTAATAGCCAGGTAATAACAGAGTTTTGTTTCTATCTTCTTTCTCTTTCTCTGATTTCGATTTAAGTTAATTTTTTATATGATTAATTTATTATAATAATGTGAGTGATCTTAAAAAAGATGTAAAAAGCATAAAATGCTGGAATTTTTGACATAAAAACTGACTAAAAGTGAAAATTATCGACAAAAAAAAATCTAAAAGCTTACACAAAGCGTCGAAAATAGCATTTATATGTCTAAAACTATCGTAAAAAATGTATGTTTGCGACATATTTATGTGTAAATAGATTTTCGACGCTTAGATTTTTAACACTTAGATGTGTAAAAAATCTATGTTTTTCAACGCTTTGATGCGTAAAAAAATTATATCTTTTTCCATGCATTTATATGTCTAAGCAAAATGTTGAAAATAGTATTGTGAAATTTGTTTTTTAACGCTTTATAAAACATCTAAAATTATTTTTAAGATGTAAAAAAGCGTCTAAAAACTACACCTTTTGTGTCATTAAACTCCATATTTTGTTGTAGTGACTGATGTTTTTAGATTTTTATGAACCTTTAACTGGATTTTAGTTCTTCTAGTTAGATAAATCAAGAGTAGATTAAGTCTAAGCTCATTTTTGGATTGTAGAGATTTATGGAAGCTTTATTCGAGTATGATGATTAAATGAAAATATGTTTGTGTGAAGGGCATCAAGAAGGTCGAAATCAAGAACGAGAGGAAAGACAAACTTGATATTGGAAATAGGTGGGTAATATGTTTACAGTTTTTGTGATGATGAGCTGAAATTATTTATTTTTATGTGTATTTAAATGGTTTCTTTTAGTCATTGTGAATGTAGGAAAAATGTCTTATGAATTTGTTATCATGTCTACTTTGAAAGAAACTACATTTTAGTTTTGATGCAAAAGTAGAAAAATTCAAAAAACATGAAATATATGAAAGTGTTATGAAATATGTATGCATCAGAGAATCTGCTTATGTTGGTAAGAGAGATACCATTATGTTCATCACAGGCAAGTTGACCAAAAGCCTTCTCCTCACTGCTCGCTTGCAACATATGAGCTTCAAAAAATGGACTCATTCTGTTCATGGTGTAAACTTTAGTTTCGCCATTGTATTTTATAGGATTCTCTCGAGTCATTATGTTTATGCATTGCATCTTAATTTCTTGAATATGGAGCATAATTTGGTGTTATTTCTTGATGACTAAATGAATCATATTATTTGATTTGTGAGATAATGTGTTCTGGTCTATGAAATTCTGAAGGTTTTGAAATGTGGATAGTGTGATCTGCTAAGTCCAAAATTGTAAAATGTATATATAAATATGAACTTGATTGTGTGATTGTGGTTCGTTATCGCGGGCTATAAACCTATTAGCCACTGAGCTTCCTAACTCACCCCACAAATTTTTCACTCTTCAGGTACAGACAAAGCAGATCCCTGAACCCTTGCAAAGCTTGGCAACTCTAAGAATTTCAGACTTTTGTAACTAGTTAGTCTAGAGACTTTTGGTACTTATAAGCATATCATGTATGAGCATTCAAGATTGTAATTTTTGTATTATACTACTGAACTTGGTTCTGATATGTTATATGAAGATGTGCATCAACTCTATTTTGTTGAAAATTGATAGTGAAAGTTGCAGAGATTTTCTTTTGTATATATGTAAAATTTTCTCTTCTGTTAAGATGGCTTTGTGTTGAAATAAGATTATTGGTTGTGTGATGATCTTTTGATGGGTTTTCTTTAAGTAAATTGTTTAAAGGGAGTTTTGTATGTATGAATTTAAATGTTGGATTTGGGTCTTTTGGTTATAGTTAATAGTTATATATATTGACAGTAGAAAGAAAAGAGGAAAAATGGGAAAAAATGTGATATAAAACTTTTAGGAGTAAACTATATTGATCTAGGCAGCATTTGACAAAATTGTCTTTATGAAAGTTGTAGATCTTCTTCTTCGCTTTCCAATGATATAAATTTTGAAATTTTTGGACTTTGGGATTGAAAGTTATGATGTTTTAAATTTGGTGTGTGTGACTGGAAAGTCGCGATCGTGCTTAAGAGTTATGATGTTTTAAAGTTAATGTGATCAACTAGAAAGTCACGATCATTACTATTCACCATCTATCGCGATCTTGCACAAGCACCATCATGCTTTTGCGTTTTAACAGGAAAATCGCGATTGTGCATAAGCATGATCGCAACTCCCCTTTGTTGTTATCTTTCACAGTCGTGACAAATTTTATGCACGACTATGACAATTGCTTCTTCCTCTTCTTCTTTTATTCATTAATTCATAAGAGGATTTATTTGTTTTACTCCCCATTTTTGACTTCTCATTTATTATTTTATCTTATTATTAATTTTTATATTAAAAGGGTCCCTTCATGACTTCTTGTAATTTATTTTCATGTCAAATTTATTCTAGACTATATATTTTAATTGTTTGTGTATTTATTTTTTCTCCTACCAAGAATTAAATTCCTTTTATTTTGATATTAATTATAAATATAATTAGTTTTATTTTAAAAATACTCCAATTTTGACGCATTGACGCTATAAAACACTCCAACAAAACATAGAGTTTTTATACCCAAAATGTGGAATTTTTAGACGCTTAAAAATAATTTTAGATGCTTTATAAAGCGGAAAAAAACAAGTGTCACAAAAACTATTTTCGAAGATTTTCTTAGACAAATAGATGCATAAAAAACATAGATTTTTTACGCATCTAAACGTTTAAAAAACATAGATTTTTTACCTATCTAAGTGTAGAAAATTTAAGCGTCGAAAATCTATTTACACATAGATGCGTCGAAAACATACATTTTCGATGATAGTTTTAGACACATAAATGCTATTTTAGACGCTTTGTATAAGCTTTTACATTTTTTCTGTTGATATTTTTCACTTTTAGACAGCTTTTTACGTCAAAAAATTCCACCATTTTTTAGTAAAAAATAAGTTTACAATTAGCTTTTTGCATATTTTTTAAGATCATTCGCATGCATATTATTATAATAAATTTTACAAGTTAATCTAAAATATGCATCTGCATATTATTATAATAAATTAACACTTTTATTAATAAATATTATATTAACAAAAGTGTTAATATAATATTTATTAAACCAACGAAATTGTAGTCTCAAATAAGAACTACCCAAACCAACAAAAATGTCAAGAACCCATTGTGAAGAACCAAAAGATGTCATGTTAATATATCAATCCAGAGGCAATTAAGATTTTTCGAAACGCAAGCAAACCCTGATAGAAGATTTGATCTTGTAACTTGTACTTCTTTCTCTTCTGAAATTTTGACATATAGTTCTTTAATGTTAATGCTGTGTAGCCTATTTCATCAAAATCTGATATCAGATTTTGTTATTGGGCCAGACTTAATTTGGGCCGTTGTATATGCTATGAGAGATACTGGCTAAAGACACAAAATAATGACTGGGACTCACTCTAAAACAAGTACCGTTGTGTGAAAGCTGAACATAAAATAAACAAAGCATTCATCACATCCAGCATCACCTATAGAGCCGCCATTTCCTTTGTTAGGATCAAAAATAAAAACTAAAACCAAATGAGGGTTGCGACTGCTAGGTGAATCCCACGAACAAGAGTGAGAATACCAAGTCCTTTGGTGTTGGCTGCTCCCATACTGGTATGAAGCCTAAAAGAAGATGATAAGAATGACAACAGTAAGAGTGATGATTATTCCACTATGTATAAGCTATGATGTGAAAACAGAAAATTTGAAACCCAGAGCAATATCAAGTAATAAAATATTAAATAATAGCTCATCATTCAATTTATTATCTTTTTTTCCTTAGCTAAAACACAGGGCATTGACCTTGTAAATTAACTTCACTAGATAAATACCCCCCCACCTC
>JANZXR010223478.1:0-31387 GCA_027575705.1 Erythroxylum echinodendron | reverse complement strand
CTAACTACATTAATTATATTGTAATTAACTTATTTGTAATTAAATAATTACACATACAATTAAAAGAAATATTGATACAATTATAAAATAATCAATTAATTCTATATTTTCAATCATATTGTATTGAGGGGCATTTTTGTCTTTGATACTGTTTTTATGTTCTGTCCCCTGCAACCAAATACATTTCTGTCCTCAAGACGGGGACAATTTTTCTTGTTTTATCCACCACAACCAAACACCTTACTGTCTCCCATTTTTATTCTGTTCCGTCTCCAAATTTCCGTCTCGTTCCGTCTCTGCACCCAGGAGACAGTAATCAAACGCAGCGTTATAGAGTTAGACATTTTTGTCCCTAAGGGCAATTTTGTCAATTTTCTATTAATTGGACAACATTCAATTGCATTATTTGGTTTAAAATAAATTATCAGTTAAATTACACAATTTGATTAAGATAAAGATAATAAAGTGGCCCAATAAATGATCTAAATTAATGGGTAGAAGTCCGGTAAAAAATGGATCTCTATTAGTGTGGACTTGGTTCGTATCGGCCTTGTGATGGAGAAGCCCGATATGAAAGCTATATAAATAGGTTATGGTTTCCTACAGTTGCTCATATCAATTGTAAGCATAAGGAATCTCTGACCCGTTAAGAGAGCTTACATTTTGAGAGAACTATAGAAAGACCTAGCCCGTGTCTCGGTGATGGATTCCCATGAAGACGGCGGTTGATTCGGGATTGTTTCAACTTCGGAAAGCTCATTTGAAGTTTCAAAATTGAAAATCAGGTATTACCACATTTATTTGGTTTTGTCCTTTCATGTTCGATCCGGGATACGTAACTAAGGTACCATTACGTATTATACGTGGTATCAAAGCGGTGGTATGTTAGAAACAGAGATTTTTCGGTTTTTCTTTCCATAAGGTTTTCGAAGAGTTAGTGATAGTAGTGTTTTGTATGATGTTTTAGGGTTTAATTTGTTATGCATTTTGTGTTAAATTAAGTATTGAGTATGCATTTAAGGTTTAAGTAGATTAGTTTTTGTGTTTAAGTGTTTTTATGAGTTAGTTTGAATCTTTGAGCTTAAATTGTTTATTTTTTAGGTACCTTGATATGTGTGCTAGTGTTACAGGGTAAATAGGGAAGAATGGTGAAGATTTAAAGAGTTTCGGGGTAAAAGACACAAGCACGATCGCGCACAGTGGCCACGATTGTGACAGAAAAAGAGGAGCTAATAGCAGCCAGGCCACGATCGTGAACCACGAGCCACGATCATGACAGAGAGCGTCAAGTCAGGCCACGATTGTGACAGAAAGGAAAAAGTGCCAGCCACGATCGTGGCAGCCAGGGCTATGATCATGCCCTAACACGAAACTGAATTTTTAGGTGATTTTTTGGACTGTTTCGACCACTAGTTTGACCTAGGGATGCTACAGAATAAATAGAACATACCTAGCAGCCACCAAGGGGAGGGGAGAGCTAAAAGAGCTGTACAAAATAGATATTCTGCCGAAAATCCAAGAGAGACCTAGATAGATATTAGACGATCGAGGAAGGAGACGAAGGAAGAGAGGCACGGAAACACGCTTGACGCGACGTACTTCCCAAAACAGGTGGTTTCCTGCAGTCACGACCTCCAAGATCCATTTTGACGGTATTTTCTAGTTTTTATTTCGATTTCATTGATGTATGAAATTTGGTGATTGATTAGAAATATCGTTGTTGAGAGTTGATTTTTTTGTCTAAACTCACCTTCTGGTTTATTTGTTCTTGAGATTAATAAAATTGATTTGATTGTGTTTTATTCAATTTAATTGTGATTCAAATTGATTCTTCATAACTTGGCAATAAATTGAGAGTGTGAGCTGGGGAAAATCATCGATTTAGGTTAATGAGAGTTAGGTAAATCGATAGGTAGAGAATTGAATCAAACTAGTAGAGTCGTGTAACGAGATATCAAGCATAGTTTTCCGGTAGGTTAATAGACAACATTAGAACTAATTTAGGTTTTGGACCGATGATGGATCAAGAGATCGCAATTTTTACAATTTGAATTAGGGATTATTAATTAGGGTTAAGAATTATAACTCAAAAGAGAATAATTCACCCTAGGATCGTCTAGGCTCGTTAAATTGAAAATTTCATAATTGGGTAGATTTTCTTTAATTTAGAATAAATTCTCCCTATTTCTCAATTGGTCACTTCTAGGTTGAATTTCGAATTATTTGTGTGAGTTGGCTTTTGTTCATTCTGTTGGTACTTTAATTTCTCATATTTAATACTTGATTAATTTTAATTTTTGCAGTAGTTGTTAATTTAGGAGTTGCGAACTTAGCTGTCGTTAGATTTTAGGACTAGTTCCCTTCCTCATGAGATCGACACCTCAGGTACTACACGAGCGACCCGTGACTTTGTGGAATTTACCGAGGTTATAAATAGTAAAACTTAGCGTGTGTAACCTCAGTTTTTGGCGCCGTTACCGGGGAAGGTAATTTAGTTCTAGAGTTTAAGGCGTTAGGATAGTTTTTAATTTTAATTTTTGTTTTTCATTAGTTTTATTTAGGAATCGTGCTTTTTTATGAACACAAGAGTCACAAGGGGTTCGAGTCGGGCAATTGAGACGTCAGATTTAGACATAACACGCTTACAATGAACCCTTTGGAAAGCTCGACGAGAAGAAGAAGAAGAATTCAAGAAATCAAAAATGGTCGAGGAGTTCCAACGCAACATGGATCAAGAAATCAACCCTGGTAGGCAACAACAGAGGACCCTCATAGATTTTATAAAGCCAAGGTTCAATCCTGCAAACCAAGGAGTGGTTAGACCGTCGTTTCAAGTGGTCTTCTTTGAAATTAAGCCAGCTCTCCTGAACATGCTTTAACAGAATGTCCAATTCTATGGACTTACAAATGAAGACCCGATGCTCACATTGTGAGTTTTCTCAAGATTTGTGATACTTTCTAGTATCACCGGATGTCGGAAGACGCAATGAGAATTAGGTTGTTTCCCTTTACACTTAGGGATAGAGCAAAGGCTTCGTATCACTCACAGAGCCCCGCTAACATTATGACATAGGACTAGCTAGTGCGTGCCTTCATAGATAAGTACTTCTCACTAACAAAGACCACCAAAATTATTAAGGAAATTACAAATTTCCAACAAGGTGATGGGGAGTCCATTTATAAAGTGTGGGAGCGTTACAAGGATCTACAGAGGTGATGCTCACACCACAATTTACCCAAGGAGTTCTTACTGCAGACATTTTATAACGGAGTAAACCCACAGACTAGAGGCACCATTGATGCGGCATCGGGAGGATCATTAATGAGAAAGACATTCGATAAAGCAGAGGAATTAATAGAGAAGATGGCCAGCAATAGTTGCTTATAGGATAGTGAACGTAGTAGGAAACCTGTTAACTTTAGGGAGGAGAAGGGAGTGGTCTTTGTCTATCAAATGACGAAGATGCAAGCTAAAATTGATAACTTGACACTACAACTCAGTAATATGAATTCAACATCCTCAACTATAGTAAAGCCCGCGCAATTGAAGTGTGAGCTATGCGGCCAGCTGGATCATGATATGGTGGACTACTTTTTGATGAGAGAAGATAACTCGAAGCAAGTTTATTATATGGGAGCTCAATTTGGACGTGGAGGGGGTAATAATCCCTACTCTAACACATAGAATCTGGGTGGAAGAGTCACCCAAACTTCTCCTAATCGAACAACAACAATAGAGGGTAGTTCAAACCCCAAGGACAATTGAGCTTCCAACAGGGCAAAACAAGCTCGGTGGATTCGAAATTGGACAGAATTTTAAATAAGCTTGGGACTTTAGACGATGCACACAAGAAGTTGGAAGATAAATTTGAGCAAGTCACTAAGAGACATGCATCTTCCATTCATAATTTAGAAACCCAAGTGAGTTAATTAACAAATGCCTTTTCTATGTAGAAGTTGGGAAATATTCCCAGCACTTCAAGACAAAAATCAAGGGAGTAGCTAAAGGCTATCACACTTCGAAGTGGGAAGGAAATTGAACCACCCACAAGCACAAATGAGGAGCCCACCTAGCCAGTAGAGGAGAATCAAGAAAAGGAGAAGGAAGTGGACATGAGCGAATAACATCCATATATTGCACCTCCACCATATCAACTCAAGGTACCTTTTCCTCAACGATTGCAAAAAAAGAAGTTAGATGAACAATTTACAAAGTTTGTTGAGAAGCTAAGGACGCTACAAATAAATCTCTTCTTTGTTGAGGTGTTAGAACATATGCCGAATTACGTAAAATTTTTAAAGTATATATTATTTAAGAAGCGTACTTGGGAGAAAAATCAGACGGTAGCCTTGATTGGCGCTTACAGTTCAATAGTCACCAATCAAATGCCATCAAAATTGAAAGATCCAGGAATTTTCACAATACCTTGTGTGGTTGGTGAAATGGAATTCACTAAGTGGTTGGTGAAATGGAATTCACTAAGTGTTTGTGCGATCTGAGAGCTAGCATCAATCTTATACCTTTGTCAATATTCAGGAAGCTGGGACTGGGAGAGGTCAAGCCTACCTCTATGTTAATTTAATTGGCAGACCAGTCCATTAAAAGATCATTGGGATAGTGGAAGATGTATTGATGCGAGTGGACAAGTTCATTATTCTAGTAGATTAGATGTTGAAGAAGATAAGAACTATCTGCTGATCTTGGGTCGACCTTTTATGAATACAGGAAAGACCATAATTTAATTCGACTTAGAAGTAAGAGATAAAAAGGGAGCTAAAAATATGGTAGCTGATCACCTATCCAGACTTGAGGGAGGGGAATGCAAGCCTAGTAATGATATTGACGAGAATTTCCCCAATGAAACTCTAGTGTTACTCGATAGTTTAACTACACCGTAGTTTACAGATATTGCCAATTATATGGCCAGTGGTAAACTTCCCTCAAATCTCTCTTACCAGTAACGAAAGAAGTTCTTGCATGATTGTAATGGCTATATATAGGATGAACCAACCCTATATAGAGCTTGTGCAAATGGGTTAATGCGACGTTGTGTTCCGGATGAGGAAATGTTACATATCCTTAAGCAATGTCATGAGGGTCAATATGCTGGACATGATGGAGCCAACGGCAGCTCGGATACTTGAAAGTGGATTTTACTGGCCACAACTGTTTAAGGATGCACAAACCTATCAAGCACAATGTGATCGATGCCAGAGGATAGGTAACATATCTAAGAGGCATGAGATGTCGTTATCAAATATTCAAGAGGTAGAGGTCTTCGATGTTTAGGGAATTGACTTTATTGGTCCATTTCCATCTTTAATGGGGAACATGTACATTCTTGTGGGAGTCTATTATGTCTCGCGATGGGTTGAAGCGACAGCATCTCCGACCAATGATGGGAAGGTGGTACAAAAGTTCATTAAATGGCTATTTAATCGGTTTGGAGTGATAAGTACAGTAATAAGTGATAGAGGCACACATTTTTGCAATAGATCATTTGATTCCCTTCTAAAACAATACGGAGTACGCCATCTAGTGGCTAAACCTTACCATCTGCAAACTAGTGGCCAAGTGGAAGTTGTCAACCGAGAGCTAAAACGAATTTTGAAAAAGATAGTCAACAATTCCCAAAAGAATTGGGCAGTAAAGCTGGATGATGCTTTATGGGCCTATAGGATAGCTTTTACGACCCTTATTGGAACAACTCCATATAGACTCGTGTATAGAAAAGTATGTCATCTACTGGTCGAACTAGAGCATCGAGCGTATTGGGCAATCAAAGCATTAAACTTTGATTGGAAGCAAGACAACAAGAAGAGACTTCTCCAATTAGACGAGCTTGAAGAGTTTTGTTTTAATGCTTATAAGAATGCCAAACTCTACGAAGAAAAGGTTAAGAAATGGCATGTTGCTTGTCTCAAGCAAAACTAATTTAAAGTAGTGGACACCGTTCTATTATATAATTCCTGGTTAAGGCTATTTTCACGGAAGTTGAAGTCTAGATGGAGTGGACTATTTACGGTGATTCAAATTTTCATTCATGGAGCTCTCCCATTGGAAAATGCTAATAAAGAGACTTTTAAGGTCAATGGTCACTGGTGCAAACTATATTTTGGAAGAGCACTTCCCACAGACAAAGAAGTGATTTCCTTGTCTCCAGCTACTTGAAAATGTGTCCTGAATTAAAGGTCAAGCTAAGGACCATAAACTAGTAAGTAATTAGACTTTGTTTGAAAATGTTAGTGATAGGAGTATTATTTTCAATAAACTGTCGATATTTCGAGTCTAAAGGGGTTCACTATCCACCTCCTACACCCTCACCACCTTCATCTCCTTAGGATCCAAATCTAACCCATAATTGTTTTTCTCTATTTCTGTTTTGTTTTGTGTTGTTTATTTTTTTGTTATTTTTATTTTTATTTTTATCGTTAATTTTATCTGTTCGTTGTTATTTTAATTTATGTTTTTACATTTCGTTACGTATGTGTCATGAGTGTTTCCTTCTCACATTGAGGACAATGTATTGTTCTAGTGTGGAGAGGGATTCTATGTTTTTTTCTTTTGTATGTGAATTTTGCATACTGTATGATAGTATTAGGTTGCGTGGTGTGAATGGTGTGAATGCGTGAATGGCTTAGATCAAGTGACTTTTTTTAAAATTTGGATATAGTCTACTAGGTTGTGAACAATCATTAGCTTGCAAAATTAGTGAATTAGGGGGCCTTTGGATAAATATATAGCCTAATTGGGACTTAGTGTAAATTTAACACCCTATAGTTTGTCACATTCATTTATAATTTGAGGCCTTTTAGGTTAAGTACCTCAACTAGGTTGCAACAAGGTAGGCAATAAAAAAATGTTTAATTAAGTAATCACTAATCTGTTGACCTTCGAGCTATAAATAAAGCTAGTAGTCAATTGAAAACATGATGTAGATGAGTAACCGAATCGTCACACATCACAATGTGTACCTTCGTGTAAAAAGGCTATAATGACGTTTCAACCAAGCTATTAATAAATGACTTAGTCGAGTAAACGGATCGACATTCATCACAAGTATTTGCCTCCGAGTAAAAGGCTAAGTCTTGGAATAAAAAAACCTACTGAACTTGTAATAGGCTTGAAGTTTTATGGAATTATACCTAGGAATAGTTACTAAGTCTAAGGGACCAAAAAATTATTAATTTGTGTGCACAATTGAAATGGGTAAATAGGTTAACACTTGGTCTTGAATCAGTTGTACGTTTAGTTCCAAGCTTTTAGACACATATTTTGCATGCTAATGATTTGACGTAATTGGAATAAGTGTGTCCAAGATTAAATTTAGTTCATAAAGATTAGAGCCATTGGCACATTATTACATAGTGTGTTTGTTTTGTTAGGTGTTGTTGTTTTGTTTGCTTGAGGACAAGCAAACGTTTAAGTGTAGGGATGTTGATAGTAGTGCTTCGTATGATGTTTTAGGGTTTAATTTATTATGCATTTTATGTTAAATTGAGTGTTGAGTATGCATTTAAGGTTTAAGTAGATTAGTTTTTATGTTTAAGTGTTTTTATGGGTTAGCTTGAATCTTTGAGCTTAAATTGTTTATGTTTAAGGTACCTTGATGTGTGTGCTAGTGTTGCAGGGTAAACAGGGAAGAACGGTGAAGATTTAAAGATTTTCAGGCTAAAAGACACAGGCCACGATCGTACACAATGGCCACGATTGTGACAGAAGAGGAGGAGCCAGCAGCAGCCAGGCCACGATCGTGCACCGGGAGCCACGATCGTGACAAAGAGCATCAAGTCAGGCCACGATCGTGCACTTCAAGCCACAATCGTGATAGAAAGGAAAACGTGCCGGCCATAATTATGACAGGCAGGGCCACGATAGTGTCCTATGTTGAGCTGAAATGAAAACTCAATTTTTGGGTAATTTTTGGGACCGTTTCAACCCCAAGTTTGAACTAGGGCTGCTATAGAATAACTAGAACATTACTTAGCAGCCATCGAATGGAGGGGAGAGCCAAGAGAGCTACGCAAAAGAGAGATTTTTCCGAAAATCCGAGAGAGACCTGGATAAAGATCAGGTGTTTGAGGAAGGAGATGAAGGAAGAGAGGCACGAAGTCACACTTGATGAGACGTACTTCCCGAAACAGGTAGTTTCCAATAGTCACGACCTCCGAAATCCATTCTGACAGTATTTTTTAGTTTTTATTTCGATTTCATTGATGTCTGAAATTTGGAGATTGATTAGAAATATTGTTGTTGAGTGTTGATTTTCCTGTCTAAACTCACCTTTGGGTTTATTTGTTCTTGAGATTAATAAAATTGATTTAATTGTGTTTTATCCGATTTAATTATGATTCAATTTGATTCTTCATAACTTGGCAATAAACTAAGAGGGTGAGCCAGTGAAAATCATCGATTTAGGTTAACGAAAGTTAGGTAAATTAATAGGTAGAGAATTGAATCAAACCGATAGAGTCGTGTAACGAGAGATCGAGCATAGATTCTCGGTAGGTTAATAGACAACGTTAGAACTCGTTTAGATTTTGGACCAATTGTGGATCGAGAGATCGCAATTTTCATAATTTGAATTAGGGATTATTAATTAGGGTTAAGAATTATAACTCAAGAAAGAGTAATTCACCGTAGGTTCGTCTAGGCCCGTTAAATGGGAAATTTCATAATTAGGTTGATTTTCTTTAATCTCAATTAGTCACTTCTAGGTTGAACTTCAGATTATTTGTGTGAGTTGGCTTTGGTTCATTCTGTTGGTACTTTAATTTCTCATATTTGATACTTGATTGATTTTAATTTCTACAATAGTTGTTAATTTAGGAATTACAAACTTAGCTGCCGTTATATTTTAGGACTAGGACCCTTCCTCGTGAGATCAATACCTTAGGTACTACGTGAACAACCCGTGCACTTGCAAAATTGGTTCCTAATAGTCCTGGTATAATAGGAGGGGCAGAGGGGGATTTTAATATTAGGAAAAGTAGGAAATCTAGGAGGAAACAGAAGTAGGAGGTGTTTTCGGATTTACTTCTATGGATTTTGTCTTTTGGAATGTTAGGGGTTTAAAAAACCCTAAAACATAATTAGTTGTTCAAGCTTGCATTAAGAGATTATTTGTTTCTTTTGTTTGTTTGATTGAATCCAGGATTAGGTCTCCTTCTTTTGTGAATAATGTTTGCTCCTCTTTGTTTCCTACATGGCTTTCTTTCAGTAATGTAGACCATACCTCGAATGCTAGGATTGTGTTATTTTGGAATCCTGATTGCTTTGTATGTTCATTTCTAAGGGTTACTGATCAACTGATTCACTTAAAGATCTCCCCTAGGAACTGTCCTTCTTCCTTTTTAGTAACTTGTGTTTATGGATCGAATAACCTCAACCATAGGAAGAATCTTTGGTCAAACCTGTCAAATATTAACCTCTCTGCAGCTAATCTTCCTTGGATTATAGTAGGGGATTCTAAGCAACTCAGCTATGAATGGGATGAGTGACTTTCGGAGGTGTGTTGAAGGCAATGCCTTGTATGAATTAAATATCAGTGGCCCTAGGTTTACTTGGAACAATAAATAAGGTGGAGATTGCTTTACTACTAGGAAATTAGATAGAGCCCTCATCAACTCGGCTTGGAGTTCTAGGTTTACCAATTCATATAGTGTCCTTCTTAATCCAAACATTTCTGATCATTCTCCAATAGTGGTCAGGTCTTTAGCAACCTTGAAGAAGAGATCATCTCCTTTCAGGTTCTCAAAATTTTTAGCCTCTCAGCCCAATTTCCTTCAGACAATAAAGGAGGCTTGGTCCTCTTAAGTTCAGGGTACTCCCATGTTTAGAGTTGTGTCGAAGCCCAGGTTAGTTAAACAAGCTCTCAAATCCTTAAATACTGGCCAGATAGGTAATTTGAATGTTAAAGAATTTCCAAGCTAATCTGAATAACATTCAGGATCAAAAGAGACTTTTACCTCAGACTTTTATTCTGCTTGCAAAGGAAGCTGAGGCTATTAAGGAGTTAATTAGCGCTCTAAAGGATCAGCAATCTATCTTTAAACAGACTTCTAGGATCAAATGGCTCAGAGAAGGGGATAGGAATTCAAATTTTTTTCACAACTCAATCCTTGCTAACAGAAACCGCAACAACATCCATTCCTTAGAAGTGGGACATGGGAACAGGATTGTCAATCTGGAAGAGATCTAAGATCAGTTTCTTAAATACTTTCAGGGGCCCATGGGGGCAAAAAAGGTTCTTCACTCTTCCAAAGAGTTTGTGGAAAATCTTTTCCCTCATTCCTTGCCTGATAACCTTTCTAATTCTCTTATTGCTGAAGTCTCGGCACAAGAGATTAGTGAGGCTTTCAATTCACTCAATCCTAATAAGGCTACTAGTTCGGATGGGTTTAATGGGTTCTTATTTATATAAACATGGCATATTATTGGAGAGGAAGTTACCTATGCCATCTAAGATTTTTTCCAACATGGGAAACTACTCAAAGAGCTTAACTCCACTTTTATTTCTCTCATTCCAAAAAAGGCTCAACCTTCAATAGTGTTAGATTATAGGCCCATCTCTTGCGGTAAAATGCTCCATAAGGTGGTTGAAAAATCATAGCAAATAGGCTTAAAGAGTTTCTTCCTCATATTGTAAGTCAAAACCAAAGTGCTTTCATAAAGAACCGTCGAACAGGGGATAACATCTTGTTAGCCCAAGAAATTTTCAAGAACTACCACCTTTCTAATAATCAGAAGAGATGTGCTTTTAAAGTGGACCTTTAAAAAGCCTATGATTCCATCCAATGGGATTTCCTCCTAAATGCTTTAGTAGCTATAGGCCTTCCTTTGAGGTTTATCGAGTGGATCAAAGAATGTATAACTTCACCTTCTTATTCAATTTCGATCAACGACCAATCCTCTAAATTTTTTAGAGGGAAGTATGAGCTCAGGCAAGGAGATCCCTTATCTCCATACCTCTTCATTATTTGTATGGAAGTGTTCTCTAGGAGTTTGAATGTTTGCATAGCTCGTAGCCCTAACTTCAAGTATCATTGGAGGTGCAAAACTCTTAAACTCACCCATCTATTATTTGCAGATGACCTTTTGATGTTTTGTCATACGGATCTGAGTTCAGCTCAAACTTTGCTTAATTGTTTGTTTACCTTCTCTAGGTTTTTAGGCATGAACATGAACCCTCCTAAAAGTCAGTTTTTTCTCTCCCCTGATATGCACCACCTCTCCCATCAATTGGAAGTTATCTCTAGGCTTAAGAAAGGCTCTCTCCCTATTTGGTATTTGGGGTTCCTCTGTTTACAGGTAGGTTATCTAGGAGGGATTGCTTACCCTTATTGGACAAAATTGATGCTAGGATTAACAAATGGACCCACAAATACCTTTCGTATGCTGTTAGACTCTAATTAGTGATTTCGGTCCTTTCTTCCTTTCAAGTGTACTGGATGACCCATTTTATTCTTCCTACCTCCATCTTAAAGGATTTAGAGTCTAAACTTAGGAATTTTAGGTGGGCTGGGAAAGTAGATTCTCATTTTTTTGTTAAGGTTAAATAGAGTGACATCACTAAACCGAAAAGGGAGGGGAGTTAGGCATTAAGCTTTTGTCAACATGGAATTATGTATTACTAGGGAAAAGGATCTGGTCTTTGTTTAATGATAAGGAAGCTTTGTGGGTTCAATGGGTGCACTCTATAATTTTGAGAAGGAAAAATTTCTTAGGTGCTCAACCAACCACTAATAGTTCATGGAGTTGGAAAAAATCTTATTCGTGAAGGATAAATTGGGGAACCATTTCAGATTTAGGATAGGGAATGGAACTAATAATCTTTTTTGGCAGGATCCTTGGCATCCTAGAGGACTTTTGAAACTCTTCGATTCTTCACGGGAGATCAATGGATCAGGGCTACCAATGACAGCAAGAGTCTTAGAAATTATCAGAAATAACGAATGGAGATGGCAAGAGATTGATATAGCGATCATTGGAAACCTAGAGCTCCTACAGTACCAACCAAATAGTTCTATTCCAGACTGCTTGGAATGGATAGCTAGCCCTTCAAAATAGTACACCAATGTTTCAGTTTACAATGTCTTAAGACCACCACTACAGAAAGTCCCTTGGCATAAATTGGTTTGGTTCAAAAGCAATAGCCTTAGGTGTTCCTTCATACTATGGCTGGCTCTCCTAAACAAGTTGCAAATGCAGGACAAACTTCTATATCTCCATACTCTTAACCATTGCTCTTTATGCATCTCTGCCAATGAGACCATTGAACACTAGTTTTTTGAATATCCTTTCTCTAAAACCGTGTAGGAGCATTGTCTCATCCATTTCCATATACACCTTCCCAACAACTCAAACCTCCAATCCATCCTTATATGGTTTAACCAATCCTCAAGTACCACTGAAATTAACCTTTTCCCTATCGTTCTTTCTACTACTGTCAATAACATTTGGAAGGAGCGAAATAACTGAGCATTCAAAGATGAAGCCAAGGATGTGGGGAGCATGTACACCAAAATAATCTTCCAAGTTATGGACCATCTTAGCTCAAACACTGTGAGGAGGTAACTGTTGGAATGCTTGTTATTATTCTCTTAATCTGTTCTGTAGGTTTGATGGTTCAAAGAGTCAATGGAGATCCGACATTCTCAAGGCTTCAAAAGTAGAATAGATAAACTTTCTCTTAAAAATAAGAGGGATCCTTTGGATTTTGACAAGGAAGGTTGGGTGAGAACTCTGATAACTTAAGAAGGAGTTCCCAACCTTGGATTAAGCATTCAGAGAGAAGGAAGCAAGTATGGAGCATCTCAACAGCTCTGCCCATAAAGAGGTGTTTCGAACTTCTGGAAAAGTAAAAAGCAAGAATGACTATTTTAACTTTACATTACTAGGTATGCTTGTAAGAGTATGTGTTCTGGTTAAGCTGTTCATTTCAGTTTGGGTAGTTTTTGTGGGAAATTTGGTTCATTACTTGTAGATTTCCTCATGTCCTTAGAAGAGGCTTTTCATTTCGTCATTGATAGAGAACTGCCTCTTGGGCATTCTCTTGAGCTGTAAATAACCTTTTTGATGTTTATTTAATTTTACTGATTTACCAAAAAAAACTTAGCACGTGTAACCTCATATGAACAGTTAGCTTCCGTTTCTCGATTTTTTCTTACTTTTTATGGCATGAAAGTAGTATACATATATTTAGCCTTCAGAAACGGGTTGAAAACGAGCCTAGGAAGTCAAAAATCATCCCAAAACTTGCCAAAAATTGTCTTTTTTCGATAAGGGATGCGTCACAATCAGGCGCATGTGCACCATACCCCCGACGGTGAACAATGTCATGGATGCGAGGCAGTGTCATGCGCATGCATCGCACACATCGACACGTGGCGTCACCAACGTAGGGACACGTGTCTAGCATGTGTGATGCACGCGCCAGCATCGGTGGGCACATTTGCTTGTGACAATCATACCCAGACGCATCCCTAGCGCGTCGACGCAGATGGCACATGCCGAAGTGTATCAGCGTGCGGACATTTGCTACAGTGAAATCCAGAGGGAAAAAATACGAAAATTTTCTGATTTCCCTTAATGGTGCCCCGAGGTGTTTTGGGTCAGTTTCTGGGTCTGGGAAAATTTAGAAAGTGATTTTTTCCATTTTTCTGGATTTATTATATTAGTAATAAATTAAAGTTTAACTCTAGAAAAATGATTAAGGTATTCTAGATCCGATTTCGAGTGAATTTTCATGCTTCAGATATCATATGAGGGAGATTCTTTAAATATTCATGTCTCGGGTCTTATATACAGGGTTCAGGATCACATGATGGTTAATCGAAAAAGGAACAAAGACATTCTGAAGCCATTTTTAAGTGAATTTTCATGCAACGAACTTGTCGTAAAGGAGACATATGAGATTCTTGTGTCTAGGGTGGTTGGTTCGGTATCAAGTAATGCACGATAGTTACTCTACTGAGATTTTTCTTTTATAAAAATCTCAAACGAAGTTTTTGGAGAATGTCTTCAGCACGGGTGTTTGACAATGAGACTATGCATTCAGGTTTTGCATTTATTGAAGTTACTTTGTCACATACCATAAGCCTATAAAGAATGTAAGGATAACGTAAAGTTATATCTCTTGTGTTAGTGGACTTTCTGGGATACTGATAAGAATGTAGTTATCAAAGTGGCCTTTCAAGTCAGTATTTTGGATTGTTCTATTTACATGTTGGTAGATGTCTCTGGCTTTATGTTTGATTATTCTGACTAAAGGTCTTGACCTTACATAACGTTTTGAGATGATCATAAAGGTATTTGATAGAGGAAAGTCATTACTTAAACGATCTATTCACCCAAAGGTGATAGTGTCGTGAGAGTTGATGGTTTGTACTCTGATCGCTTTTTATGTGGAAATGTAATTACATATATTATGTATTCAGCCTAAAGGGTTTCATAATATGTGTGATCAGATTTTCAGGAAAGACATTATTTAATGGCTTTCAGTATCGCTGTTATCCTACATTTGTGCTGATCTAATTAAGGTTACTAGAGAGTCACCTTTTTGGTCAATAAAATCAATGTCATTATTGAAACACTGACTGATTTCAATATGAAGAAGAGGACTGAGGATGTATTGAATGTTATGGAAATAGCTGAGGTTGATATGGCCATACAGATACACAGGCCATCTCCACCTACATCCATGAGCTTGAAAGCTCATAAAGCATCCTTTGGAGCCCAGGATCAGTTTGACAATTTATGTCTAATGACCATTAAGAGATCCATACTTGACCATCTGCTTAGTGGGCTTCTGGAAACAGATATAGCACAATAATTTCTTTAAAATGTCTCCTAAAGGTACATTGTCTCATTTAGTATTGAGACAAGTGCCTTGAATAAAGGATTATTCTCCATGAGGTATACGGGGGAAAAGGGGGAGTAAGGAGTACATATCATGAATGATCCTTCTTCATAGTAAACTGAAGATGTAGCACACTCCTCTTACCGATGCCTTCATAATTCACCAGACTCTGAATATACTCCCTTCAGAGTTAAGTAATCTAATGAAAACATATTATTTGTCGGATGAGGAATGAGACTTCAATACTTTGTTTACTAGTTCCGTTGCTGAGGAGGAGAAACTTAAGTTTGTTATTCCTGCAACCCTCAATGCATCTAAATGGTAGGCAAAGATGAAGCACACTATGATTAAAGGTAGAAAGACTAAATCTTCTCCACATGCTAATGCTGATAATCCAGTGCTAGTAAAGGTCTTAGGGACATGAAGAAACCAACAGCATAAGGCCTAGAAGGAAAGACTATGATCATCAGATAACTTCTTGGCTCGTCAATTTATGAATCTGATTTGCGGTAGTCGTATTAAGTACTTTGTGGCTATATAGTGGAGTGTATGATCAAGATGCTTCCACAATGCATGGATTCATATCTAGGATAAAGCCAAATAAAGAAAAGGAGGAATTGATGGTTGACAACAACGAAGAAGTGGAAGTAATATCTATAGGGGATGTATGTACTGAATCTTGTTGCAAGGTTCATTTAGGGTTTTACACGACATATTTTATATTTGATCTTTTAATCAATTATGCACAAAGAAGGTTGACATTTTGTATTTAATGCTTCTGTTGTACAATTGTGTTTAATGCAAAACATAATGGTACAACTTTCTTGTCATATGGTTTGTATATAATGTGTCTTACCCCGAATTAGATATATACTTCTTCGTATCTTGCTGGGCAAGTTATGAAACCCTGATGAATGAAAAGTCATATATGGTGTGACATAAAAGTTTAAGTCACATTTCCAGAGCGAGGGTTGAGAGATTGATGAAGGAAAGCATTCTCTCAATTCTAGATTATAATGATCTGAGAACATGTGCTGACTATTTCAGGGGTAAGTGGACTAATAAGGATATTGAGGTCAACTCATGCTTCTGACTTATAAAGTATAATACATAAGGATATCAGAAGACCTTATACAATTGCATTGTGCAATTCCAAAAGTATTTTGACATTTATTGATGATTATTCTCATTACAGTTATGTATTCTTGTTTAAAATTGAAGGTTGAGAACCAATTGGGAAATTTTATTCAGAATGTCAAGTCTGACCAAGGAGGAGAATATTATAGCAAACATGGTGTTTCAGGACTTTAAAAGGTCTGTTTGTCAGTTATATGGAATCGGCTGGGATAGTGACTTGATTCACTATACTGGTAGTCTTGAGCAAATTGGTGTGTTGTTGAAAGACATAACTGCACCCTAAAGGACTTAAAAAAGTCAATGCAAAACAATATTAATTTGCCTGATTATCTAGAAGTGTAAAGACCCAGTCTTACACACATTTGTGTATGGGACTGTCCTACTAAGGTGGTATAATCATTATAAAGAGAAATTACATACTCATTGTAATCATTGCTATTTATTAAGATACCCTGATCACTCTAAAGGTTACGAATCTAGTTACTTTTACAAAAGTTGTTTCTGTACCCACAGCAGGAATGTGGTGGGTTGCAGTGACTTATGAGATGCAAGCCATAAAGCATAGTAAGGTCAGGGAGCTAGTTAATTTTGTTGCAGAACTGCAAAACCGTCAGTTGTAAATGAATTTTAAGACCTAAAGGACTTTAGGATAAAGTTTATCGGTTATGGAGTAGCTCAATTGCCTGATGGTTCACTCAGGGAGGAATATTGATTTTCTCTTATATCCTCATAGGATACAGTTTGAGTGATTAAGGCAATTGTAGCTCATGATGATAAAGAGTTACATCAGATAGTTGTCAAAATCGCTTTCCTGAATAAAGACCTTTATAAAGTGGTCTATATGGTACAACCTGAAGGATTTTAGGATCTAGATGGAACTAACATGGTTTGCATGTTACGCATATCAATATGTGATTTACATCAAACCTCCAGAAAGTGAAACTTTACAGTTAATGAGATTGTGACCTCTTTCAGCTTTATGGAAAATAATGTTAAAAAGATGCTTGTACTATGAGATTAGGGGGAGCACAATTATCTTCCTATTACTGCATGTGGATGATATATTGCCCACGTCAAATTACTTGACTATATTGTATAAAGGTTAAGCAACTTTTGGTTAAGAACTTTGACATAAAGGCCTTGGGGTAACACTTTTTGTCCTAGGTATTGTAATTCATCGGGACATATCTTAACACACATTATTCCTCTCACAAAGTGCATACATTAAGTATATGCTACAAAGGTTTAATAGGTTAATAGTAAACCTATTGTAGCATTTATCTCTCATATTAAGAGATAATTTTTGGCACAGTGACAAAAAAATAAAGTAAAGAGTGAGGTTATGAGGAATGTTCCGTATTCTAGTACGGTTGATAGCCTAATGTATGCTCGATACGTACTAGGGAGGAGATTGCATTTACTGTTTGACTATTTAATCAATATTTGGTTAACCCAGATGTAGACCATTAAAGAGCAATCAAGTGAGTGTTAAGATAATTAAAGGAAATCAAGGATTATATGTTGGCATATAGAAAAGTCAATAGACTAAACCTCGTAGGGAATTCAGATTCAAATTTAACTATGTATCCGGATTATCAAAAGTTCACTTAAATTTACAGTTTAAGGTTGCAAATGGTAGAATGTCGTGGAAGTGTGTCAAAAGACATGGATAATTTCCTCGACCATGTATGTAGAGTGCATGCTATGGAGCTGTTTTACAGACGATTTAGCTCAAAATTTTGATTTCTGAGTTGTCTGTAGTTGATTCAATGCCTAAACTCATTTAGTTTTAATGTGATAATCAAGCTGCTGTGTTGTTTAATAACAACATTGAATGTCACATTAGCACTTTTTAGAACAAATTCTTGATCATGAAGTAGTTGATACAAAAACTTGACATTAAGGTTTGGAGCATTTAAAGACTGAGGAACTATAAGTCGATTCTTTAACTGAACGACTTTACCCACTTATGTTTGGAACATAAGTATACAGGATGGTGTTTTAAAGTCCTTAGACACTGCCAGTTAGGGAATCGTTAAGTTTACTCTATTTACATTTGTATGTTTTGATGTATTATAACAGTATGATGGTTCATCCATAAAGATGATTATCGGTTATCATCAGTAATATATGTTGCCATACATTGTCATAATACGTATGGAAGCCTTAAGATTTGTGTTGGTCTTAAGTATTTTGAAGTTCATTGGGCATTTATAAAAATTGACCTTGAGCCTATGTCATTAGACCCATACAGTTTTATACAGATATATCCTTAAAGTTTGACATGAAATAAGGGGTATAAGTTTTTAATCCCATAAAGGTTCTCTAATGTTGTTTAGTATTCAGTTGGAGAATATAAAGGTTTTCTCTAATGTTGTTTAGCATATGGTGAGAGGAAACAAGTTTTCTCTAATGTTGTTTAGCATTCGGTGAGAGAAAACAAAATTTCTCTGATTCAGTTTAGCAATGCAGTTTAGGATAAAGTTGGAGAAATCGAAACCTATAGACGAAGATGATATATATTCGATCAAAAAGCTATCATCGTAGTCTGCCACACTCCATTTTCCCATTTATGTTAGTAAGGTATTAGATATTTGTGATTATATTGGACCTGTGTCACACATAACGCATATGTTTGATATTTTCCAATATCGAAAGCCTTACAAGGCGGAATGTTGGACTTTCATTATCTTTAGATCAAACGTTTTGTTTTTAAACTTAGTCGACTAATACAGTAGTGTAGCTTAACTGAGTTTTTAAACTTGAGTCAAAACTGCGATTAAGTATTGTCCAAGGGGGAGAATGTTAGACATTTTTGCCCCTAAGGGCAATTTTGTGATTTTCCCATTAAATGGACAACATTTAATTGCATTATTTGGTTTTAAATAAATTATCGGTTAAGTTACATAATTTGATCCAGATAAAGACAATAAAGGGGCCCAATAAATAATCTAAATTAATGGGTCGAAGTTCGAGTGACAAAATGGTTCTCTTTTATTGTAGACCTGGTCTATATCAGTCTTGTGATAGGAAAGCCCGATATAGAAGTTATATAAATATGTTATAGTCTCCTTTAGTTGCTCATATCAATCGTAAGCATAAAGAATCTCTGACTCCTTAAGAGAGCTTACGTTTTGAGAAAACTATAGAAAGACCTAGCCTGCATCTCGATGATGAATTCCAGTGAAGACGACGGTTGATTTGGGATCATTTTGACTTTAAAAAGCTAGTTTGAAGTTTCAAAACTGAAAATTAGGTATTTCTGCATTTCTCCATATTTTGTCCTTTCACATTCGATCCAGGGTACTTAACCAAGATACCGTTACGTATTACATATAGATCTTGTGCACAATTGATTTTGGTAAGAGAATCTCAAAAATATCGTACAAGATAATAATAGAATAGTACATGATATTTTATCCCTAACACTCCCCCACAGTTGGAGCAGGAGGAGGCCGTATGCTCAGACTGGAGCAAAACTCGCGAAAGATGTCTCTTGAGAGCCCTTTGGTGAAAATATCCACAAACTGTTACGAGGAGGGAATATGGAGGATTCTGATATGACCAAGGGTCACTTTGTCTCGAACGAAGTGGATGTCAATTTCGACATGTTTGGTTCTCTGATGGTGGACAGGGTAGGCGGTGACGTAAATTGCACTAAGTTTATCACAGTATATAATTGATGCATTAAAAGCAGGACAATGTAATTCAGTCAACAGTTGGCATAGCCAGGAGACTTCTGTGACGGTGCTCGCCACCCCTCTATACTTTGCTTCAACACTAGACCTAGATGTTGTAGATTGGCGCTTGGACAATTAAGAGACCAAGTTGGCGCTGAGAAAAACATAATACCCTGATGTGGAGAGTCGAGTGTTAGGACATCCACCCCAATTTTGCATCAGAGTAGGTAATCATCTCGGTGGAGCTAGAGCGATAGAGGTGTAAGCCATACAATAAAGCGCCCTTGACGTAGCGGAGAATGCGCTTGAGGGTAGCAAAGTTCGATTCCCGAGGATCATGCATGAAGAAGCATATTTAGGGTGGCAATTTCGGCCCGGTCCATTTTTGGTCTAGGTCGACCGGGCCATAGGCCGAGCATAGTCAGCCTCGCACAAGTCATCGGCCAGTCGCCCTCTCATTTTTATAGAAAAAACGTCGTTTTGATTTTTTCTTTTGAAAATAAATGAGCAAGTCAACCCAGCGGGCCATAGCCAGGGCCATGGGTCGATCAACCCACACAGACCTGCCCGTGCGCCACCATAGGAGAGCGGGCTGGGCCAAGCCAGAGCCATTGACATGTTTAGACATATTTGTTGGACGGTATAGCAGATGTCGGGCCTCGTAAAGGTAGGATACTGTAGTGCGCCGACAAGACTCCTATATAATGTCGGGTCTTAGACTGGTGGACCAGAGGTAGCTGATAGCTTCACCTTCGTGTCAATAGGAGTGGCTGACAGGTTGCAGCCAAGCATATTGGCCTTCTTAAGGATCTCCTCGGCATAGTGTTATTGCGAGAGCAATAGACCTATCGAGGTGGGGATCACAGAGATGCTAAGAAAGTGGCAGAGGGGCCGAGATCCTTTATAGCGAACTAAGTGCTGAATGCATTGATGATGTCCTGTAGTAATTTTCCGGAGGAAGTTGTAAGGATAATGTCATCAATGTAGATTAATAGGATGGCGTTGTGAAGTCCTTTCCTGAAGACAAACAAGGAAGGATCTGACTTGCAGAACGTAAAGCCCATCCGGAGAATGTGAGAAATGAAGCACTGGTACCATGCCCTGGGGGCCTATTTCAACCCATATAATGCCTTATTGAGTTGGCAAATTTGATCTGGTTTTGACGGATTGACAAAACCCAGGGGTTGTTAGCAGTAGACCGTCTCACTGATAGAGTCATGCAAGAACACATTTTGGACATCCAACTGGCGAATGTGCCAGGAGCACGCAAGGGATAAACTGAGGATTGTTTGAACCGTGGGGGGCTTGACGACTGGGCTGAATGTCTCATCGTAATTGATACCAGGGCATTGGTTGAAGCCTCGAACAACAAAGTGTGTTTTGTAGCGCTCCAACATTCCATCGCTCTACAATTTGTGCCTGTAAAGCCACTTGCCACTCACAATATTAGCATTAGCAAGACGGGGTACGATATCCCACGTGCCGTTCTTAATTAAAGTAGTGAATTCATCCCACATAGCGGAGTGCCAATTAGGGTCTGAGAGTGCGTGTCAGTAAGTCCTGGGTATGGGTGAAATGGGCGAGCTATGGGCAACTAGTGAAAAGGGGGCATGAGGTTTGAAAATACCCGACTCACTATGGGTTAATATGGTATGGTGATCAGGTTGGGTGGCTATTGGGAGTAGGGTGGTCTGACATATGGGCTGATGGGCTGGAATGGGTTGAGAAGAGGCAGAAGTGGTGGATTGGGATGCTAGATTGAACAGAGAAGGTTGGACTGGATGTGGAAGGATTGCAGGGTGCAACTCCTGGCAGACAGACTGGAGAAGAGGTAGATCAGAGTCCATAGTGTGGGATGGCTCAGTAGACTACGGGGATGTGCACGACAAGGACGAGTAAGGGAATATAGACTCATTAAAAATTACATGTCGGGAAATAAAGACACGACTCGAGGACAAGTTTAGGCACCGATATCCTTTATGAGATGGTGAGTAACCGAGGAAGACGTAGGTGATCGACCAAGGGGAAAGCTTATGAGGGGACAAGGTTGTGAGATTTAGGTAACAGCCATAACTGAAGACTTGTAAGAGGGAGTAGAACGGTGGAGAGTAGAATAAGACTTGATGAGGGGACAAGAAATGTGAGGGTTTAGAAGGTAGTAGATTTAGGAGGTGAGCGGATACATGGAATGCCTTGACCTAGAAGGTGGGTGGCATGTGTGCCTGTAAAAGAAAGGTGCGTACCATGTTATTGATGATTCGCAGCATTCTTTCAGCATGGCCAGTCTGCTAAGAGGTGTAAGGACACGAGAAGTGAAAGTTGAAGCCTTAAGAATTAAAGAATGACTCAAGGGTTTTGTTTTTAAATTTGGTGCCATTATCACATTAGAGGGACTTTATGTCCCTGCGAAATTGAGTTTGCACATAATGATAAAATGCAACAAAAGTAATGGACACCTCAGTTTTCGTACGTAATGGAAAAACCCATAAATAGTGTGAATAATTATCAAGCAAAATGAGATAGTATTTGAACCCAAAAAGACTCATAACAGGTGAAGTCTAATTGTTGGAGTGAAGAATATCAAATGGAGCACTAGATCTAAACGCTGAACTAAAGAATAGATGACGAGTGTGTTTCCCGAACTGACACGCTTCACAAAAGGAAAGATCTAACTAGGCGCACAAAATGACTATATTTTTGAGCAAATGGAGAAAGATCGATTTGCCAGGGTGTTCGAGCCGTTGATGCCAAGTGGTGGTGGATGAGGATGTAGAGGCTGCGAGGGCGGTATGTCAGGTATCTAATGAAAAGAATAGCGGGTAGAGGTGCCCTGAGCTATTGTACCGGAGCTTCAATTTCTTGGTCTATAAGTCCTTTACAGAAAAACCAAATGGGTCAAATTTTACCAAGCAGTTATTGTCATGTGTGAATTTTTTTCACAGAAATCAAGTTTTTGATGATATGGGGTGTGACCAAGATATTATTTAGCATGAAAAGGTTATCGAAAATGGTGGTGCTACCGACGTACGTGACCAGAATAGTGGACCCATTACCAACAACCACTTGCATAGGGGATTTAGTGCTAAAATTACGAAGGATTATGAGATTACCAGATGTGGTGCTCATGTGGGATGAGGCACCAGAGTCCATGTACCAATTTGTGTCCTACGAGGGCTGAATTAACATGTTGTTGAAGGCCTCAGTGAGCTGGGGAGGACTATAGAGCTGTTGGCTGGTCCATGGGGTGTGCGACACGTAGGGGACAACTGCTGTCGGGGCAAGCTGGAAATAGGCAGGTGGCGGAGCAGCAGTTTGTGCCGACAAATAGGGAGGAGGTCTAAAGCCCATGAAGTGGGCTTGGTGTGGGCTAGAGTCCGTCAGCCCAGCAGATGTATAGGGGAAATAGTTCGTTGGGCTTCGTCCCAACAGGTCAGGAACTGCAGATGAAAATCATGCCAGATACCTGTAGGAGAAAATTGCGCCATTGTACCTACAGATAGAGATTGCTGCCAGTATCTATAACCAGCAAACCATTGATTGCGATTTCCTCCACGATTGGCACCCCGTCCACCTCGATTTCCACAGCTTACATCTTAATGGCAACCTCCCTATCTGGAGTTGCTGTTCTGAGGGTGCTACGGTTGCTCGTTCGGATGAGCTGTAGCGTACGGGGCAGTGGAGGAGGAGTTTAGATTTAAGGCTTTCATATTAGAGGTACATGAGGAAGAGAGACCGGACGTTGAGGAAGGACGAGAGAGGTGCCTGAATACTAATGGCGTTGATCAACCCGCAGTATTGGTCGGGCAGCCCTTAAAACAGCTGGAAGACCAATTGGCAATCAGATATTGGGTTATCGACGTCAGCAAGGTTATCGGCGAGGCTTTTAAGCATCTCACAATAATTGTGGATGCTCATTTGCCCTTCTTAATGGAAGTGAAGCGAGCGGTGAGTTGGGTAGCACGGAAGTCCTTGTTGTCTCGGAAGAGGGATTCAACGACACTCCATATTTTGTGAGCTGTTGTCCCCGATTTGAGGACCATGTTGCAGATGTCATTTGATATTGTGCTGTAGATCCACATGAGAAGGGTGGAATCCGCTCGATGCCAGTCATCATCAGCAGGAGAAGAGGCTGTGGAAGAGCCATTAAGGGGCCCTTTGAGGGAGAAGCGGGTGGCGTTGATGAGGAAGAATTCACGCCACTTCTTATAGTTTGGGTTATTGATGAGGAAGAATTCACGCCACTTCTTGTAGTTTGGGTTTTTCATGTTGAGGGTCACAGGAGCAAGAGTCCGAATATTGGTCATGGCTTATGCCGATTGAGCAGGAGTAGGGTCAGAATTTGTGGTGCTAGAGGCGGCATCATCAATTTACACAATAGACATAGGGAAAAGAGATATGCTAAGAGGAGAGAGAGGGGGGATTTGAGATATGCTAGTTGTTGTCAGGATCTAAGCTCTGATACCATGAAAGTTATAGAAGACAAATGATAAAATTGCCTGCATGTCTTTGGCAGCAGCTATGTTGTATATTTATAGATCTTGAGTACAACTGATTCTGGTAAGAGAATCTCGAAATTATCGTACAAGATAATAACAGAATAATACACAATATTCTATCCCTAACACTAACAATAATTTTCATATTAAAATATTTACTTAAAAAAACATATTTCTGATCGTAATATTGAAGAGAAAAGAGCAAATAATTGTAATGGGAGTGAAACAAATAGAAAATCAATGATCAAGATAATGATATATATATATATGGAGAAGAATAAAAATGTTAGACTTTAAAATTCATTTATAAATATGTTTTATTGTGAATTATGTTCTTAATGTATTTCTAATCAAAAGTATGCTTGACATTTTTACTGCAGAATTTGTTTTTTTTATCCAATAGAAGCTAAATATATTATAAACTTTTCAATACATATTATATTATTGTATTTAATAAAATTATTATAAAAACAATGTTCCTCTAATTTACGGGTTTGATTATAGAGAATATTAGTTTATGATATGCATACGTGTATTCTAAATGTTTGTGACTACACATGGAATCTTAGGAGTGGAGTCAACTGATGACCATGGGAAGGGTAATTTGCTCCATGGAATCTCGAAAGGGTTCAGAAGAATAATTACAAGTTATTTACGAGTAGCACAATGTAATCATGATAATATGCTAAATCTTAATATTCTATTGTGATTATAATGGACGAACGACATTGTAACAAAATACCATTCAACAGGAGAAAAGGCGAAGCTACGAATGATTCAACCTAGAGGAGGGCCAAGTTTAAGGCCTTAAAAGATTTGCTTAGACGCGTATCTCCAGCATGTAGCTCGTAAAACACAATCGTTTGCCAGGCCATTCAATCAGGGTCTAAAGGTTTAGAAACCTGAAAATGACAATTACACCTTCCTAGTCCCTTAAGAATGACAAAGTTTTGGATAATCATTAATCAACACTGATGACTTAAACCATTTTATTGATTTCCACGTGTATGTGTTGTCGGTGGGACTTCGTCCACCGGTCCAAACATTCTGATCTGATGGGGTAAAGGTCATTGTCATATTTGACTTTCATTTTCTTCCCAAATTCATCTTCAACATTTGTGGCTTCAATGTCAATAAGTTGCCGAAAGCATTTAAATTTTTATTTCTTTCGAATTTCAACTATTTAACTTAAATTTATTACTTAATTTATATTTATAAATTTATCAAATATTAATAATAATAATGATGATGATGATGATGATAATAATAATAATAATTTGAGTCAAATCTATTTAATTTAAATTCTTGAATTTAGGGATATATAAATTTTATAATTAAAAAATTATTAGGTGTCTAATGAAGACACGTTTTTAATTTTCCTGTTAAGAGTTTTAAGTAGTCGTTATCAATGCCTTTGTTTAGGTCCCTAACGAGACTTAAAACATGAAATCTGAAACAAAATCTTGCAGAATTAATACATCATTAATATAATTCGTCACTGGAGATATTTTTAGATGATAAAGGAGGATATCTTCTACTGATTTTATCTTTGATCAAACTTTTATAGTTTATACTTTCTCATCCCATCCTTTTGTTTCGATTTAATTGCCTTGTTGAGGTAGATTTCAGACTCATTAAGCCTGTCGGTATGTCAACTAGAATATGTTATTCCTGGACTTGAAACTATAACAAGAAGGAAAAGATTCATTTTTGCATATTCAATATAATAAGAAGTAGCTCACACAAAGTGAGAGAATTCAGGACAGTTTCAACTCAAGCTCATACCTTCTAGTTACGCTTTTATGCTTCACACAAAACCTTGCCTATGTAATGATACACCTAGCCATTAATATCAAGAAACCTACTGAATTGTTTATCCATCTTATACTTTTACCAAATCAAGTAATTCAGAAACCTAGTTTATCCAAAAAAAAAAAAAAGCCACTTGTTAGCAACATTAAACGGCCAGTTCCTTTTGATCAAGTAGATTTAAGAACCGTCGGTTATACCTAACATAAAATCACTGCTGGCAAGTGAGTCTTACCTTATTACCGAACCCGTGAAGTACGCTGTTCTAAATTCTTGTTGGCTCCGTCAGTCCCACCATTTGACACGTAAGCACGCGCAAAGTACTTGAAGTTTTTGTCAAAAAAAAAAAGCGAAGTAAGTTTTTACGGTGAAAGTGTAACTCCTCGATTTTTAGAATATAAACGCGTAGAATATCTAGAGATGGAGTTTTCCTTATATAATACTGGTCAAAGATAGAGCTATAGAGTCTAGAGACAAGGGCGTTAGCGACGCTATAAAATAAAGAGCTTGTATAGTTCAGAAGTTAATGTAAACGAAAGCCGAAGACGAAAACGTCGAAAAGCCGGCTCATCCCATCTCCCTATTAAAACTTTCCCACACTCCCACCTACGGAAGTTTGTTTCTTTTTTTCATTTTCTTGACAAAAATTGTATCTTTTTTGTTTTTTGTTTTAATGTTTGTATAAGGTTGTTGCCCATTGGTGTGTCATCAACTTGGATTCCTTAATTTTGTCCTTCGACTGATCAGATAGAGAAGATAAGAGAAGATAAGAGAAAGATGCCCACCAGGAAGATTTCTTTTGATGGGATTTTGTAAAAGGGCTTGTCTTTTTAGTATGTTATTTTGATTCCGTGTTCATATATCTGGTAGCTTGAGGCGGATTGAAGATTTGGAAGAAGATTTGGGCTGAGTTTCTGGGAGATGGGTTGTTTTCCTTGTTTCGATTCAAGGGAAGAGGAAAAACTGAATCCGGAAAAAGCATCGCATGATCGGAAGTTAAGCTCTCCTGTTGCCTCTCCTAACCTTTCAAAACTATCTTCTGGTTAGTATTGTTTACTGTTATCAATTACTGAACCTTTTCTTCAATTTTGTGTGGTATCCGTTCGTACTGTGCCATTGCTTGATCTGATCTGTCATGTCTAACTGCGTGCTGATTGCTACGAGTACATCGATCACGCTGGTTATTTTTTCTCTTTTTCTGTTTTCAATGACTGATTGAGCTCTAAAATTTTAGAGGTATAGATTCAAATCTGTTCAACATAAAGCTGTTATGAGTGCTTATGTTTTGTGTGTTAATCTGATAAATGGGCTTGATCTGATTGGTGGATAGAAGGTTAAAGAGTCTGTGTTTCAATATCTTAACTCTACTCATACTTTTGTGAAACTACGTTTTGCTAAATATGGCAATCAAAACCCCTGTTTGTGCTTTATGAGTTTGGGGTTGAGATATCAACCTTTGTTTAATCTAGTTCATCCTTTTGCCTCAAAGATGCCAGTTTCTTATTGAACTTTAATCCCATTGGTCTTCCTTTATTGAATTCATTTCATTTTTCAATATACTACCCAGGTGCTGATAGGCTTAGATCAAGAAACAATGGGCAATCCAAGAGGGATTTACAGCTTCCGAAGGATGGCATGCCTGCAGCTAATATTGCAGCTCAAACATTTGCTTTCCGTGAGCTTGCAACTGCAACAAAGAATTTCAGGCAGGAGTCTTTTTTAGGGGAAGGGGGATTTGGACGTGTGTATAAAGGTCGCCTTGAGAGCACTGGTCAGGTGAGTCGTTCTGTCATTCTCCATCCTTTTATGAGTCTAAAATGCAAAACTTTTTGAGTTCCTTTCCTGATAAAGTTTTTCTCTAGTCGAGGAGAGATGAAAACATAAGATTCTGATTGGAATTGTCCTACTCGTCTTTACATGTTGTGCATTTTAAGGGCAGGAATTGAAGTGAGATGCATTTGCCATTTAATTTGATGGTAACCTATTCTCTTATCCGCAGACAACCTGAAATGTTCGTGCTTAAGAGTATTATGTTCTGTTCTATTGCGATTAAGGGAGTATAAAAATTTGATGTTGTAATACAAACATCTCGAGAACTAGGTAACAAGTTGGTCATGAACCCTAAATTGTGACACTATCCTTCATTGTCAACATAGCGTGATTGTAGATTGGCTTGTGAAGTTCTAGAATTCCGTAATGTAGAACTTGTAGAGATATTCTGATTGGCTAAATGAATTTGTCGTAGGTCATTGTTATTGTCAGGCTCTGCTGATGTCTTTGAAAAATAGAGCAGATATTTTCACTGATTTAGCTTAGCTGGGGATGATCATGGTTGCGGTAACTTTGGCTGCTTGACTTTTTTTGGTTTCTTTTCAGGTTGTTGCTGTTAAACAGTTGGATAGAAATGGCCTCCAGGGTAACAGGGAATTTCTTGTTGAGGTTCTTATGCTCAGTCTATTACATCATCCAAACCTTGTGAACCTTATTGGCTATTGTGCTGATGGGGAGCAGCGGCTTCTTGTGTATGAGTTTATGCCTTTGGGATCATTGGAAGATCACCTTCATGGTAAATATTGCTATCCTCTGTAACGATCATTTAATGTTATGCTACTTTGACTTCAACTCTCTCTCTCTCTCTCTCTCTCTAAAATTTTTTGTGTTCCAGTAGATGCAAATCTCTACATAATTTAAATCTAGTGGCAACGAGATTTCTTTCTACCGTCAATGCTAATTATCATGTTAGGGTGTGACATTGGAAATACCTGTTATGTTCTGATATGTATGCAAATTTTACCGGCAGAGAATGAGCTACCTCCAGTAAAATTGCCAATTGGTATTTCTGGTTTATTCTCTACTGATGTATTTGCTGATGAGTGTTCATCTTATAATTAGATATGCTAGAATGCTTATCACTTCTTAATCAAATAAGTTATATGTTACCTTCTGCAGACCTTCCACCTGATAAGGAACCATTAGATTGGAACACAAGAATGAGGATTGCTGCAGGTGCAGCCAAAGGTTTGGAATACCTGCATGATAAAGCCAACCCTCCTGTTATTTACAGGGACTTCAAGTCATCCAATATATTACTTGACGAAGGATTTCATCCAAAGCTTTCTGATTTTGGACTGGCAAAGCTTGGACCCACTGGGGACAAGTCACATGTTTCTACCAGGGTTATGGGCACTTATGGCTATTGTGCTCCCGAGTATGCCATGACTGGACAACTCACTGTGAAATCTGACGTCTACAGTTTTGGTGTGGTCTTCTTAGAGCTTATTACAGGACGTAAAGCAGTTGATAGCAGTCGACCACACGCTGAGCAGAACCTTGTCACATGGGTAATGAAATTCTCCTTTCGGTAGTATCATCCATCTTCTCATCTTCCTGTAAGATAAGCATGTTCTGCACTGAATTATTGGGGAATTATGACATCCGTTGTGACCTGCAGGCACGACCATTATTCAACGACCGTAAGAAATTTCCAACATTAGCAGACCAGCGACTACAGGGACGTTATCCAATGAGGGGACTGTACCAAGCTCTAGCTGTGGCATCCATGTGCATTCAGGAGCAGGCGGCGGCTCGTCCACTAATCGGAGATGTTGTCACCGCTCTCTCTTATTTGGCAAACCAGGTTTACGAACCCAACTCAGGGCACAACCACAGAGCTTCTGGAAATAGAGATGAGAGAGGTGGAAAGTTGTTGAAGAACGAAGAAGGCGTAGGTTTGGGACGGAGTTGGGACTTGGATGGTTCAGAGAAGGAGTCTCGGAAGGAAACTGCAAGGATGTTAAATAGGGATTTGGAAAGAGAACGAGCTGTGGCAGAGGCCAAGATGTGGGGAGAGAATTGGCGAGAAAAGAGAAGACAAAGTGCTCAAGGAAGTTTTGATGGCAACAATGGCTAGTCTCGCAAGCGATCATTCTTGACATCAATGTTCCTGCTTTTATCTACCTGGTCCTGGTGATGGCTTGAAACGTTGCAGAGATGGTGAAACAGAATATATTGTTCAAGGAAATTGGTGTCGGTATGCTCTTAGTCTTCTTTTAACCTTCATGCTCAGTTTTCTTTTTGTTCTAAGCATAGAACAAGAAGTTGAGGGGGGATGACTTCTGCGATCGTGGAAACGATAAATTGAGAATGTACATTATCAACTAGGAGAACGAGAACAAGATGTATTCAACAAATTTTGAGACAGAAAAAACACATCTGACTCATGTTCTGCATGCTCTTGGTTGTTTATCCTTTTTCGCTTTTGTTAAAAATGAAAAAAAAAAAAAAGAACAACAAAACAAAACATTGCAGCCAGTTTTCCTCTGCATCTCTCCTTACCTACTAATTGATGCAATTTTGTTGACAAGTACTTCGACTTGCTTCCTTGCTGTCTGCTTGATATTTGCAGTTTTTCTACCCCATTTGGCTTTATGCATATATAAAGCTCTAATTACATTAAAAATAAGGATAACTTGTATTTTATTCATAATTTTGTTTAATTTTATAATGAAATTAAAAATATAAAAAATATAAATCAAAGATAAAAAAATTTAATTCCTTATAAAATAAAGTCTAAAAGTTAATTTATCAAACTCTTATCATTAGTTTTGCATACTTAAAGCACCTTATATACACGTAAAACGTTTAATAAGTAAATTAATATATTTTTAATTAAAAACAAAAAATAAAGAAGTTTAAAATAAAATTATTTATTATTTATTATTAAAGTAATTTTAAATTATTAAATGTTTTGTTACTAAAATTTTACGTTTAAGTGATGTGAATAAATCTAGTACGCGATTCATGTTAACAAAAATAAATGTCTAAAATTTGAATAAATTTTTTATACTTAAAATATAATTTAACCTTATAAGAGCGCTGGATAAATTGTTAAATGGATCTACAAAAATAGCAATAAGAATTGATGATAATTATATTTATAATAAATTAAAAATTTAAACAAAATTCCATATTTAAAGTATAATTTCAAATTTCGGTAAATTTTTAACGAAATCTTAAGTAAGAGCAGTCCCCATGATTTGGAAGGGTACCGTACGGGAGAAAAAGAAAGGACAGTAGAGCACTGTGGAGAGGGACTCGTAGCCTTGTAATGCCAGGTTTGCCAGCTTATCAACTCGTCAGGGTTTAGACTGACCTGTGTTATTACTTTCTCTGACGTGACATTATATATGAATACAACTACAAGATGCTGAATATCATCTTTCAGATGTCAAACGTATCAATACAATTAAGAAAAGAGACCGATCAAACTTTAACAGCTAAACTTTGACATTTACCTTGAAGACACAGAGCATACAGCTGAAGTATACATTAAAGAGCTGTAAAGTGTAAATGAAAGGTGTTCTCCAGAATTTCAGGAATGACACTGACATCACACAAATCAGAC
>JANZXR010221888.1:0-31427 GCA_027575705.1 Erythroxylum echinodendron | reverse complement strand
TTTCCTGAGATGCTCCTCATGTTCCTCTTCACTCTTGGAATAAACCAGAATGTCATCGATAAACACTATGACAAACTTATCCAGATACTCCTTAAAGACCCTACTCATAAGATCCATGAATGCAGCTAGAGCATTGGTCAAATCAAATGGCAAGTCTAGGAACTCGTAATGCCCATACCGAGTTCTAAAAGCTATCTTACTTACATCAGACTCTTTGATTCTGAGCTGATGATAACCTAATCTGAGATCAATCTTTGAAAAGACCATTGCTCCCTGCAACTGATCAAATAGATCATCAATACGAGGTAGAGGATACTTATTCTTAATTGTCGCCTTGATGAGTCTCCGATAATCTATACACATCAGCTATGTCCCATCCTTCTTCTTGACAAATAGAACAGGTGCTCCCCAAAGTGACGAACTTGGCCTTATGTACCCTTTCTCTAACAGTTCCTCCAACTGTTCCTTAAGCTCTTTTAGTTTAGCTGGAGCCATCCTATACGGTGGTATAGAAATAGGTGTGGTTCCCAGAATCAAGTTAATGGCAAACTCAATTTTCCTTACCGGTGGCAACCCAGGCAACTCCTCTAGAAACATATCTAGAAATTCCCTCACAATGGGAAAATCCTCTAACTTCCGTGCATTCACATTAGTGTCCACAACATGCGTCAAAAAGGCTTCACACCCCTTTCCCATCATTCTGTCAGCTAGTAGAGCCGAAACAATTCTTGGTGCTGATGTTCTCCTGTCTCCTCTGAAATTACCTTCTCATCGTTACCCAAATCAAATTCCATTTCTTTAAGGCTATAATCCAATTTCGCATGATATTTTTCCATAACATCCATTCTAATTATGACATATAGGCACTTTAGGTCTAGAGGTAGGAGATCCACTGCCAGTCTAGCACCCTCAATAAAGAGTTGACAACCTCTATACACTTAACTGACTATTACATTCCTCCCTAAAGGAGTACTAACAATCAAGGAGTTATCCGAAGGCATCAAATTAACATCATGCAATGTCATGCTTGCAGAAACAAAGGAATGTGTGGAACCAAAATCAATTAGTAAATACACTGCTGAATCAAACAAATGAGCCATACCTGTGATAACCTCTGGTGCAGCTGCAGCTTTTTCTCTGGTCATAGCAAACACTCTTGCCTGTGTCTGACCCCTTGAGCTGCCTAGAGGTACAGTCTTCTTTGTAGCTCCAGAATTGCCCACTTCAGCAACTGGCCTAGTTCCCACTGTTACTTCTCTTCTTGGGGCTTGAAACTGTGATCCCTCCTGTCTTATTACTTGAGGACAATCCCTGATCATATGTCCCTTCTCTCCACATTGAAAACATGCTCCCAGTAACTTGAAGCATTCTCCCCTGTGCAGCTTCCCATAATGCTCACATTGGGGGTTCTTGTTTCTGCTCTTCTCCACCCTGCTATTGCTTCCTACTGTTGAGGCTTGCACTGACACTGCCTTTGCTTGCTTGTTCTTCCCAGAAGCACTATTTCCTACCTTACTCTGTGTATGGAAGCTTTTCACACTCCTCTCAGGTATTGCAATACTCATCCTCTTCTTGGAAAACTGCTCCCTATTTTTTCTTCTTCTTGCTCACTTCATTCTTTATATTTTCCAGTTTCTCAGCCTGGAGTGCAACATCTACCAACTGTTGGTAGTCACATAAATTATGGATCAGAACTTTCTCCTTGATCCCCAGGTGAAGATCTCCTTCAAACTTGCGGCACTTATCTTCTTCATTTGCCACTATATTTCCTGCATATCGAGAAAACTGTGTGAACTTCAGCTCATATTCACTCACACTCATATCCCTCTGTGTGAGGTTCAGAAACTCCCTGGCTTTCTATTGTATGTAGACCCTAGAGAGGTACTTCTTCCTAAACACCTCTATAAAATCTTTTTCTGTCAACACTGGAGGCATAACCTGACTATGGGGCACCAATTCCCACCAATAGTGTGCATCCCCTGTAGCAAACTGATTGCATAGTCCAGTTTCTCCTCATCATTGTACTTCATCTAAATTAGGACCTTCTCGGTCCTCTTTAGGCATGCTTCGGCCTCTTCGGGATCTGTAGTCCCATTAAATTCTACAGCGTCGTACTTGCAGAGCTTATCATACTGTCCACTTCTGTCCACTGGAGCTTGCATCAGAACTTGAGACCCTTGGCCGATGGCATATGAGAATGCCTGAGTAAAAGCCTGAAAGAACCCCAGGTTGGTTTGAGGTATAGGAGGAGGCGGTGGAGGCTCCTCATGTTGTACACTAGGTGTCTCATTATTAGGGGCAGAATGTGTCCCCGCATTTTTTGGGACAAAAGACTCATCCGTGCTCCGTTGGCGAGAGCTGGATCGAGTCAGAGCTCCTCAAGTTCCTCTCCGAGGCAGCATAATCACTCCTAATATATAAAACTAATGGAAATCTTTAACTCTTGCACGATGGTTTGAAAAGGGGTACAAAAGCATTTCAAGTCATGCAGAACAATTTCAATTCATGAACATAATTCCAAACATAGTAAGTAATTCATTTAAAATCGATACGTGTACACTTCATGTCTCCAACTCCCCAATTATGCTTCGGATACTTCAAAACTTGGTCCTAAACTTGGTCCTTCACCCAAACCTTAACCTGGTCTCTCTGAAATGCATGCAACTTGGCATATACCTCGAAAATGCCCATATAAGATCCTAATTATGACGCTCTGATACCACAACTGTCAGACCCCATTTTCGGAGTCGAACTTTCATACTTGCTTATAATCGTAATACTTAAGTTATTCCCAATAGAGAACACCTTAATCATTATCAGTTCATCTTCTTGCTCTGATACCATAAATGTTGAGACCTACTTCCGGACCCTAACTATCCAAAATATCATAAAACGTGAGCTTATTACCCTGTAGGGTTATTTCAAAGAATTGCCAACTATACTTGCATTCAAAACTCCGCTTTCTAAGCTCAATGCTGTTCTTCGAATATTCGTCTTGCAGCTAAATAGTCGACTAGTCCAATGCTCCATTTCAACCTGAATGCCTCAAGGAAGAGCGTTGGTGAGTCCACACTTTACATATAAACCTGCTTCGGGGCTATTAGTATAACTTTTTCTATAGGCATCCAGTTTAGGGTTTATTTAGATAGTTTGATAGAGGACTTCAAAAGCTATAACTTTCATGAAGAACTTAAAGACCAATTGTATCTTCTGAAGGGTCAAAAATAGGGCAAAAGATAAATTATAAATAGTAACATAGAAGAAGTTGTGAACAGTAACATAAAAGAAGTTACAGTAACACAGAAGAAGTCTGTGAACAGTACCACAGACAAAGTCCGTCAACAGTAACACAGAGGAATCTGTGTACAGTAACATAGATGATATTCTTCAACTAATATAACTTCTTAACTCCTTCTTATAATCCTTGGCCTATGATCTATCCTCTGTGTTCTATCCTCTGTAGTTAAATTTTGTTTTCTGTGTTGACCACTTATCATCTGTGGTCTATCCTCTTTGTTCTATTCTCTGTAGTTAACTTTTATCTTCTGTGTTGACCACTTATAGTCTGTGGTCTATCCTCTGTGTTCTATCTTCTATGTAATGATGTGTCCTCTGTGTTCTGACGTCATCATAGACGATACTTCTACTCTTTCTTCATCCTTTCCTCTGTGTTCTGATGTCATCACAGACGATACTTCTACTCTTTATTCATCCTTTCCTTTATGTTCTAAAGTTAGCGTAGAGGATACATCTACTCTTTGTTCCTCCTTCCCTCTGTGTTCTGACGTCAGCACAGAGGATACTTCTACTCTTTATTCGTCCTTGCCTCTTTGTTTAAACGTCATCACAGACTATATTCTTCCTCTGTATTTTTCCTTTACATCTACCTTATTTATTGCAATCCATCCACCTTCTCAATCGCTCTCATTCATTCAACTCTCAGGTCAGAATCACACAAATGTAAACATCAATTGCTTCTCAAACCTCAAAATTATTTGATCAACACATGCAACGTGAAACTTAACAGTGATCATAATCATGCGCAGAATCATACATATATTTCATTCATCCTCAAATGAATTTTTGTTTTACAAGGTTTTAATAACCTTACAAAAACCAATAAAACTTGAAAGGATGCTAAAGCCTTAAGTTCTCAAAAATCAATCTTAAGAATACAAAAGAAAACATGTAGACTGGGGTGCTACCTTGTATCCTGACTTACTCACTTTCTTGTTCTTCATCTGAATGGAACAGAGTTTGGAGAGGGTGAGCTTCAAGCTCGTGGGTAACAGGTTTATAATTTAGAAACAAGCAGAAAACCTTTTTTTGCACACATAAAACATGTTCAGTTGCAAACCATGCATGCATTCATCCTGTCAAACAAATCATGAGCACATCAGAATGGTTTGGGTGGATCCAAAACATAACGTACTACACATTTCCCTTCAGGGTCCTGTGTAGCCGTGAACAAAACATACTACGCATTTCCATTTTATGGTCTTGCATAGCCATGAACTTATGGGAGGCCATGAAGGAGCTCCATGCCACTAGCGGGTAGGAGGGAGAAGCCTTTAGGCAAGTGCACTTGACTTAACTTAGGGGACCACCACAAACCCACATAACATATATATTTCATGATCTTGAAATCTTATTGCCCAAAATAGCAATTCTTGGAATCTTGCTTTTCATATCTAAAAACATGACTTCATAAAATTGTAACCTTTTAAAGAAAATAGTTTTGTTTTTAAAACATGCAGCAACATATAAAACTTTTTGCTACTCCAAGCAAGAACAAACAAATGCACATTTTTAAAGTAATCAAAAGCATTGAAAGAAAAACACTTATGGCTTATTGCTTCATCATAAAATTGTAACCCACCTTAAAAATCCTTTCTTGCTTAGGTATTGGACTTAAGAATGTCTTTCCTCTTGCCTCTTTTACCTCTTTTGAATCCCTCCTTAATTTCCTTCATAAAAAACACAACTCCCATTCAACAAAAATTTGGATTTGACTGACCTCTAATGCACATTCACCAAAATGAATTGTAGAATACTTAACCCATATATTTCTTAAGCTCTTTGAACCAAAACCTTTCAAAACTCCAAGAGATTAAAATCAATTTACCTTGAATCCTCACCAAATAATGAGATTCTTAGCTCTAAAGAAAGCTCTTCCCTTCCTCTTTCTTTTTCCCTTCTTGAGTAACCTCAGATTCTCTCTTTAAACCTCAGAAAAATTGTGACCTAGTTAAAAGCTCTATTCTTTTCACTCTTCTTCTTTTCTTTCTCTTCTTTTCTCTCCCATTCTCGTTTTTCACTCTTCTAAGATAACAAGACAACAATTCCTTTTTCCTATTTCACCCTTAATGAGTCCCAAAAGTCCACTTTACTCTTCCTTATAAGCTTAGGCTCTTTTGATACTTAAGTTACATGCCAAAAATGCCCTCAGTTCAGTCTTATGCATTTATTTCACTAACTAGAGAAATGAACTTTTACTCACATTATACTAAAAAATTAATCTCTAAAAATGATTTTATCATGATCCCAAAAATTATTCTAAAGCAGAAATTCAAATCTTATGCTTATTCAATAAACATTTATGCTTAATTTAACGAAGAATTCCGGAGGCCAACATACAATCATTACGTGACAGAGAAGCCCGATCCAGGCTACGATCGTGGCACTTGGGCCACGCTCATAATAGAAAGGCGTAGAGGCTATCCATGTTCGTGGTGGGAAGGGGCCAAGATTATGACTTGCATCGGGCAGATGCAAAAATAGGTGAAAACGTCAAGTTTCGAGGAACTTTTCAGACCATTTCAACCCTAGACAAACCCTAGGGCTGCCTAGGAATTTAAGGAACATAAGGACCAGAACAAAGGAGCTTTTTGCATAAGCCAAATTTCGAAAACCCTAGAGAGTTTATCAAGAGATTTGAGGAAGGACTCGAAAGAAGAGAGACCATGAGAAGAATCCTACGCGAAGGACTTCCTGGAACAGGAGGTTTCCCACTGTTGTTGCCTCCATCAATCCATTCCACTCATAATTTTCGACTTTATTTCAATTTTATTGATGTATAGAATTGGGATAGTCATTTAGAATATATTTTGTTGAATGTTGATTTATGTCTATAATCAATTTTGGGATTTTTATCATTAAGATTGATGAAATTTGATTTATTGCATTTTTATTGAGTTATTAGGATTCAATTTTTGTTCTTAATAATTCGATAACAAACTGAGAGGGTGAACCGAGTGAATATCATTAAATTGCACTAACGAGAGTTAGGTAGTTTAATAGATTAAGAATTGAATCAAACTGGTAAAATTGTACAACGAGAGATCATGTATAGGATTTCGGTAGGTTATTGGACAAATTCATATCTACTTTAGGTTTTAGGGAAATTGAGAATTGAGAGGTTGCAATTCCTTAATCTAAATTAGGGTTTATAAATTAAAGTTAAAGATTATAACTCGAGAGAGAGTAATCGACCCTAAGACCGTCTAGACCCGGTAATCCAGTAATTTCATAATAAATTAGGTTTTTATTAAGGTCAAATTAAAACTCTTTTCTCTTAATTGGTAGTTCCTAGGTTGATTCTTAATTAGGCTGTACAAATTGCTATCTTGTTTATAAGTTCTGAATTTAATTCTTGAGATTGATTGCTTGATTGAATAATTTTCTACTTAGTTGTTTATTTTAATTATTTGCAAATTTGAGTTAAGCCTTAGATTTAAGGATTAAATTACTCCTCTTCATGGGATCGATACCTTATGTATTATAAGAACAATCCGTGCCCTTGTAGTATTATCATGGTTAAAAATGTTAAAACTTATCATATAGAAACCTACGATCATATGGCCTGTAATTAACGCTGGGGTTCCTCCTCTAAACTTTCTCTAAATCTTCTTCTCTTTTCTCCATGAAGACAATAGAGTATGGATCTCAAGAGGATGATTTAACAAGTATTCATTTGACTCACTTTAGCTATTATGCTTCCAAATTGTACCTAAAATCAAATATGATCTAAAGTGAGTGTCTTAAGAATTTTAAGGTATCGATAACTAAGAGTAATCGATTAATTGTATCAACAATTAGGAACATATAAGTTCTAATTTTATCAAGACTTGATATTGATGAAATGAAAAAATCTAGCACACGATATGTTTCTTTCTTATGAAGAAAGTAATTGATCTCATAAATTAAAGTATAGAGATACTTAAAATTAACATGTGGGTATTTATTAGAGAATAAAATCACCAAACTGACGTAATTATGAGGATCCCACATGGAATATTAGTTATATGTCTACATATTTCCTAATTATGATGGTTGTATAATGGATCCTTAGACTTAAGATTACTAAGGTATCTCATGTGATAATTACTATGTTTTAATGCTACTTATAACCTGTCCTATTTAAGGTAGCTCTTTTAATAGTACTTGGATACAATATAAACCATATAAAGATAGTTAAGTTAATAAAGGATTTGTCACTCTAAAGTAATTAGAGAGAATGTTTTATTATTCTTAATTAGTAGTGGTTTAAGGAATTCTCAGTCCATATTGAATTGACATTTGAAAAGGTCTTGCTAATTCCTCTCAAAAAGTTGAGTGTTAGTTTACTGCTCTATGAATACTGTTAGAAGCTGAATGCATGAATAGGTTGACATATCAAAAAAGTTTCGAAAGATTTCAACATAAATATTAAATCAGGTACAATTTCACATTTTATGATTCGTGTTCTTTAAGTTATTCAATTATTACATCAATCGAAACTGTAAAAACTATATTTTTTGTTATACCTATGATTCGATCACAATTAGTTTTCCTACAAAGAAATGATAACAAGCGAAGATATTTTTGAGTAGGTATGGTGATAGTGGAAGGAACTTCATGAATTGATAGGCTGAATAACTACAAAGGAGTAATAAAAGGATCTCTAAGAGGGAACCTATAAAGGTCATGGTTAATCGTCCTAAACATATCTAAGATTCATACAATGTGAACCATGAACACTACTACAATTACCACAATATCTACTATGACCACCTCGACTCCTATATTAATCAGTGCCCACAATAAGAGGGTTCCTTGCAAAATAAAAGCCTGAGTATCTTGTGATAAAGCAAGATTAGTAGTCATCGAGAGGCCATCCCTGACGAAGGGGTAGGGGTTGAAACACGAATCACACGAGCGCCTACTTCAGGAATATCAAGCCTAACTGTGCATGTGCTAGTTCTAAAGTGGAGCGAAGACCAAACAAAGAGACTATATTGGACCATGTGTTACATTGACGAGCCTGCTCAACAATCTTATTTATAAATAGCATCATCTCATTATACTTCATCATAGTTGTTTGAAGCTTACCATAATAAATAGTTTGATCCATAGTGCTCTTCTAAAAGGACACCATATCATGAATAATATCAAAGACACGAGTAGAGGCCTATGTAAATATGCAGAATGGCGTGATAGTACTTGTACGAAATAAGATCGTAGCGTTAAACATTAGATATTTCAGAGAAAAAGACTAATTAAGTGGTTCTCAACCCTCTGGCCATAAAATAAGTAAAGTGGTACATAAGGCCACTCATAATGTTTTATAAATCCTAGAAAAAGTAAAAAGAAGGACTTAATAATTAGGTAATATAAAAATATGAAAAATTTAAAAGAATATTTTAATTATTAAAATTTAATATCCATCATAAGTGACTCAATTTATAAGTCTGCATATTTAAAAAAACTAAATGATCAGAACTTCAACTAATAACATCTTGCAAACATCATCAGTAATAAAATCATTAAAAATAGTAGTAGTAACAACAAAATATTAGTACTAGAAATTGAACATCAATATCATATTACAAAACATTAAGAGAATTGAACTAACAACCACATAGATGATCATGATTTATGAAAAATAATTTTTATGTACATTTTTAGATGCAAAATCATTAATAATAGTATCAAGATCAATATTGTCCAACATATCCTTCTCAATATAAAAAATAGCTAAACTATACCACCTTTCTTATGATATTGATGACCTCTAGTAGGTTTTTAATTATTTTAACTTTAAAAAACTTCTTTCAACTAATGTTATAGTCACAAGTATAGTCAACAAAATTTCAAAAATAATTGAAACATTTCGACATCAATTTGCAGCTTTAACAAATTCTAAAATTTCAACTGATGGTATTAACTCATTTGGAAAAGTCATTTGCAACACTTTTAATTTAGAAAAAAGATCATCTAAATCCACATCTAACACATTATCCTGAGAAAATTTTGTTATAAAATTAGTGCAACATTTTCTTAATTCATTATCATCCAATAACCTCAACTTTTTTAATTCAAATACGAATCCAAAGGTATTTTTAAATGTTGCTATTAGTCAAATCTATTCTTCAAAGAAGAAATTTTCATATCTACAACAACTAGAAAGTATTTAACTTTGAAAGAATCTTTAGCTGATTAAATTTCTCCATTGTGATCATCTTCAACGTCAATTTGGAAATGTAGGCTTTACATTCATCTCATGTGTAAGACTTTTAGCAATATTCATACTAGAGGCCCCTTCATCTCTATGTTTCTTAGAAAATCCGATCACACCTTCTAATTACTCTATGGTAGCATCAATGCACATAGATTTAGATTGCAACTTTTTACTCACCATATTAATAGCGAATAAACTATCATAACAAGTAAAAACTCAAAAGTATCAAGTACACTAACCAAACTTTCTACTTCACTCTTTGACTTAGCATCATCACAAGATCTAGATAATTTCATGAAAGCCAATCTTATTAGAGGAGCTTGAAATCTAATAGTTTATTTGACTCGCCCAACAAATGTTGGACAATGATTTCATGGTTAAACCCAAAACATTTCCAAGTAAAACCTTCTACCTTTTAGGAGAACCTAAAAATAATTCATATATGCATAGCACAACTATATAAAATGAAATAATTTTAACGCATGAATGCGCCATATCAGTAAGAGTAAGATTAAGATTATAGCAAGCACACGGTATATATAATACTCTCGAATTTATTTGAAGTGATAGCTTTTGAACCCTCCTTGGGTTTTTCCCTTCATATTAGAACCATTTTTATAACCTTGACCCCTCACATTATGGACATTGAGATCAAGAGACTTAAATGCAATTAATAATTCATTGAAAAGTCCCAATCTAGATATGTCATCTACCTTTAAAAACTCTAAAAGGTACTTCTCTATTTTTAATTTTTATTTGACATATTCACCCATCGTACTAACAATCTTATTTGTTCTTGATGGCTCAAATATAAGGTACTAGTATGTGCTTAATTGACTGTACATTTATTCTATAACACAGTGATTAATGCGATGAAATGTTTCAGAAACTCAATTTGGTTCATATTTGGTTTTAGGTGCAATTTAGAAGCATAAGAGCTAAAGTGAGTTGAAAGCACATTCTTTGAGCCATCTTCTTCAGATTCACACTTAATCATCTTCATAGAACCAGAAGGAGAAGAATTAGAGCAAAAAGGAGATAATAAAATGCCATAAAAGTGAAAAGTATATAACTTAATGCAAAGGTCACATTTGTGCATCAAAGTTCATAGCTATGCATCAAGGAGTCATGGTTGTGACTTAAAATTCACTAGTCTTGACCCAAAGTGCATGGCCATGTCCTTCTCAATCTAGGATACCTCGAAACCTAATTTTTAGTATAAATAGAACATTTTAATGGAGAAAAGAGAATGAACCATTTCGGGAGCAAATTGAGGGATAGAGCATACATATTTTGGAGACCCATAGAGGGCTAGGCTTCCTTATTCTGGTTTCGAGGTGAAACCAAAGTTGAAGACATGTTTTGGGCATATCTACATTGTTTGTCGTTCTTTCTCTCTTAGGGATTGATTATGTTATCGTATGTTTATTGTTTTGGTGTTGTGTAAGAATGATTGAATACTCTATTTGATTGTTTTTATGTAAATCCATTGCTAGAATCTTGAATATAATACATAATCATTGTGATTGGATTCATTTGTGGTAACTAAAGGTGTTAAATTATTAAGGATAATGTAACATAGGTTAAATGAATCGAGTTTGTGTTGTTATTGCCTAGATCAATCTGTTTTTCTTATTTGTACTATGTTTGTCTGATTAAATCTAGAGAGTTTATTCTAGGTTGTTCGATAGTTAGGTTTGGTTAAAGAGTTTTTAATTAAACAGGACATAAAGGAAGATAGAGATTAACGGAGTTTATTTTTAACCTATGATTAATAGTTGCTACAAGAGGTATGAGAATAACAAAAAAATGAAATAGCTTGTTCGTGGCCGAGATTGAACCAAAGGCCAAATTCCTAACATATTCATCTTTTTTATCACTTTTTGAATGTTTGTTTTAATTTACTTTTGTTTCGTTAAATTTCATTTCACTTTGTTATTCAAAAATCAGCAAAACTCCCTAGGTATCCTAAACACCAATATGTTTCATTACAAAAACTTTATGCACACTCTCTGTAGGATCGACCTAAACTTATCACTAGCTATAGTTTTAAGTCTAGTTATTTTGTGTAGTGTTACAACGCGCTACCAAATTTTGGTGCCATTATTGGGGAGTTTGGTGGTCTATTTTTGTTTTTGATTTTAATTGGTTTTTTGTATGTATTTATTTCTAATTAGTTTTTATATTTATTTCTTCATCTTTTCATGTTTGTATATGTTTGCATAGAAAAAGGACACATATAAAGAAGTATGTCATTGTTGGATATTATTAATATTATTAATGAATTTTTTCCTGCAACTCATATTCTTAATCATATAACCAAGTTTGAAGTGATCATATGAACTTTTATTACGAAGGGTATAGCTAGTAAAACTACTTCCTAGATGAGTTGCAGGATACACAATAATTCCTACATAGACCACAAGCCCCTTATTCCAATTCAAGTACATCTCTAGAAGATTTAGTTATGTCTCTTGCTATTAATACTTTGTAATTTCAACAAGATACAAGTTCTAGAATCCAAAACTTGGTAAGCCAGATGGGCCAGCTGGTAGCTACAAACTGCCTAGCATCACAAAATGGAGAGACACAACCATCTTAACCCTAGCTATACCTAAGGAATGTTAGTGTGAAAACCTCACAAAGTGGAAGGGAACTTGAGAATCCTAAGAAGAATACTCAAGGGATTGATAATGTAAAAGAGGTGGAGAAGGATCTTGAAGGAGGCATACATATATCATTTAGCTTGAAAGTAAGTATTAAATCCCTAATTGTTGTTAGGACTGATCCTTCACCTTTACTTAGAAGATTGAAGAAATTAAACGAGGAGGAAAAGGGTGAAGAGATATTCCAAGAGTGCTGGGACTCAGTAGAGATTAAAAACGTAAAGATAGGGCAAACATTGAATATGTGTGATCATTAACTTAGGCCCTATTCAGAAGAAATTCAAGTGAACAAAGCACAAATTGTGACACCTGAAGATCATAATTTTGTCACGTGATGAGGAAAGCAAGGAGTCGAGCCAATGCCAATAAACAAAGGCGCTTCTTGGGAGGCAACCCAAAGGAAGTTAATTTCTTTTGCTTGACATTTTCACATTTATTATGATATGTATGTGTGTTTTTAAGTTTTTTTTGCTTCTTATATGTTTTTATGTTTTGAAACAAAAAGAGAGAGAATCAAACAAACAAAAAATCATTTGTTATTTTTCTATTGTTTCTAAGATTATATATTCATAATTAGGAAGTGAATTGACTAAAAAAATTCATGAAAACTTGAGCATGTACTTTTACTCTTATGATTGGTCAATATGCACTATCTTTAAAAGAGTGGTGACTAATGGTAGACATAAGCCAGTGATATTTTTAGCCTTTATAGACTAACACATCCATATTAGTCTCAATTTTATTTGTTTATTTGTGACCTTCATGATATGTACATCCTGACTTGTCTTTGATTTTCTATTCAAGACTACATCATATGCATAAATATGGAAATGATATAGGCATTCTTTGTTTCACAACTTACATTAGTCAATTAGCCTACCTTTTGATATGAATTTTCCCTTTGTTAAGCCCCCTTGAGCTTTATTAGCCTTTCTTTTAATGCTAATCACATTACATGCTTTATACCTAACCAAATGTCCTACCTAAGTCTTAAAGCTAGTTAAGCATTTGTTAATTGTTGATGATTATGGATGCACAAAAGTGTAAGTATGGGGTTGTGCATATATGTGGTTTGGTTGTAGTGATTCGAATGTCATTTTATCTTTTATCAATAAATTCCAAATGTTGATGTAGCTTCTTTCAATTTTTATCAATATAAAAAAGAGAAGGAAAAAGAAAGCAAATAGAAAAGCAAAAGAAAAAGGAAAAAGAAAGGAAAGGAAAAAAATTTAAATAATAGTATCAATAAGGAAAGGCATATGCTTTGCAAAGTTATTCCTTATTGATTTTTCCCCCTAAATTTATATGGAATGGGTGATTTGAGTATGATGCATATTAGGTAAATTTTGTTTTGAAGGATCACTCCTAATAGTTTTAACGTATTGTTATCATCAATTTTATAAGTGATTCCTTCTAATTGGTTATGTTTCATGTGGTTCATGGTTCGAAGCCTTCAAATTGAGCTATGAAACATAGTTTTTGCATTCATCATAGTTGATGTACACAATTGTGAGTGAATGTTAGTCTTTGCACTTCATGGTATATCGAGTTTTTTTCTTTTTTCACTAGTTTTGATGGCTTTTACACTACACTATCCAAATACATCTCACCTTAACCCTTACCCACATTACATCCTTGAAAAGTCCTCTGATTCATGATTATGTATGTGAATCTTAGTGGTGGAGAAAGTTATGGAAGGTCTTCATCATGAATGGTGATTGAGTGTACCCATGAATTTATCATATTTAAACAAATTTAATAAAAGTCTACCTCTGGATTGCTTAGTTTCTAAAGGTGATGATTGTTGATTGATCATTAGCAGAAGCATTGAATCTTGAGTTCTTGCTATGGTTTTGGAAGTTATTTCTCTTTTCTTATGACTATTTATTCTTGGACAATATGGAAACTGTAGAAGTGTTTTAGTTTATGACTTTAATTTTGTTGTTTTGTTCAAAGATAGTCAAAAGCTAAGTGTGGGGGATCTTGATATGTACTTAGTTGATTGTACATTTATTCTATAACACTTAATGATTAATGCTATGAAATGTTTAAGAAAATCATTTTAGTTCATATTTGGTTCTATGTACAATTTGGAAGCATAAGAGCTAAAGTGAGTTGAAAGCATATTCCTTGACCCATCTTCTTGAGATTCACACTAAATTGTTTTCATGGAACAAGCAGGAGAAGGATTAAAGCGAAGAGGAGACAAAAAAATGCCATAAAATGAAGACTATATATTGTAGTTCAAAGTTCACACCCATGCATCAAAGTTCACAATGATGAACTTTATGATTTCGGCATCAAAGTTCACAATCGTGCATTAAGGAGGCATAGCTATTACTCAAAATTCACAGCCATGACCCAAAGTGCATGACTGTGACTTTCACGATTTAGGCTAAGCCGAAACCTAATTTTTAGTATAAATAGATCATTTTGACGAAAAAAATAGAATGAATTATTTTGGGAGCAAAATGAGGGGTAGAGCATGCATATTTTGGAGATCCATAGAGGGCTAGGTTTCCCCATTCTAGTTTCGAGATAAAATCAAAGTCGAAGACATATTTCAGGCTCATCTACATTGTGTTTGTTGTTCTTTCTCTCTTAGGGATTGATTATGTTATCCTATGTTTATTGTTTAGGTGTGTGTAAGAATGATTGAATGCCTTATTTGATTGCTTTTATGTAAACCCCTTACTAGAATGTTGAATATAATATGTAATCTTTATGTTTGGATTCATTTGTGGCAAATAATGATGTTAAATCATTAGGGACAACGTAAAATAAGTTAAATGACTCGAGTTTACATGGTTATTACCTAGATTAATCTATTTTCCTTAATCGTAATGCAATTTTCTGATTAAATCTAGAGAGCTTATTCTTATTGTTCAATAATTAGGTTCAATTAAAGAGCTTGTTTTAATTGAATGATTTAATTAAAGAGCTTGTTTTAATTGAACATAACCTAAGTAAATATCAAGGTTAACAAAGCTTGTTGTTAACTTACAATTAATAGTTGCTACAAAAAGGTATGAAAATAACAAAACAATGAAATATGATTATTCGTATATAGGCAGAGATTAAACCAAGACCGAATCCTAACACATTCATCATTTTTATCACTTTTTGATTGTTTGTTTTAATTTACTTTTGTTAGTTTAATTTCATTTCATTTTTTATTCGAAAATCAACATACCCCCCCCTCCAAAAAAAAAGTCCCAAACGCTAATTCATTTCGTTACAAAAGCTTTTCACACACTCTCTATAGAATCGACCTAGACTCATCACTAGCTAAAGTTTTAAGTCTAGTTATTTTATATAGTGTTACGACATACTATGAGGTACAATCAAGAATAATAGAAAATTGTTTTGCCTTTTTAATGATCCATATTATAGAACTTCTAACACTATGGGTAAACAGAGAAATCAAATTATTTTAAGTTTTGAATATTGATGATGAATTTCTTGGTTTTGAATATTTCTAACATGATCTTACATTACTACATCAAATTTAGCAATCATCTCAATCAATCCCAAAAATTACCATTACTATCTTGGTAAAGTTTCTCATTGGATCCTTGAGAAGCCAAATTATATTTAGCAAGACATTTCACAACAGAAATTATTCTTATCAAAACTAGTCTCCAATGTTCTTTCTCCTTTACAATTCCTTACTACAAATCTTTATCAATTGTTTGATTTTTGCTCAATCTTACTCTTAATTCTTTCTAAGTTCTCACATTAGTAATATGCTCAACACTATTCTATTTTCTTTGAGTCTCTCACTAAGATGCTTCCACTCTCTAAATCCATCATTTCCTAATGCATTTTATTTGCTAGTAGATTTGAACAACTTACAACTATAACAATATATTTTATTTATATGTTTAAAGTAAACCAACCATCGTCTATTGCTAATCTCTCCACCACTCAATTTTCTAGGATAATAAGAATATGAAAAATGTTGAGAGGTATTGTCTAAGGGAACACAAGATTCAATTCTCTTATTGACATTTTTTCAACAAAAATGTCTCTTATTTTATTACAAGATTATTCGAATTTTCATGATCATAAATATCCAATATAGAGATTAGTTGCTCATCTGTCCTTAAATTTTCCAAAGCGGATGCATTTGGTACATAGTCCTGCTCACTCAAATTACTAATATCCTCGTGAATATGAATCTCATCACTTAAATTTATTTATGCTACTCAAAATTACCTTCACGTAATTCCTTAGGATTCTCACTAGAGGATCCTACTCTTTTAACAAAATTATTAATTGCTTCTTTTTAGGATTTTACTAATTGTTCCACTTGTTTTCTTTTTTCTTTCCTTTTTTCACTTCCACATAGATGCTTTTTAGGCAACATAATATAAAGCAATTATAACACAATTGGACTAAAAAAACAAAAGCACTTATATATAACTGGAAGAAGTATGCAGGCACAACAGAACATTAATAACTCGACAATATATCAGAAAGATATATTAATGGTATTATATCCGGGACAAACGAAACAAAATAAAAAGAAAATTTAATCCTATATTAAAAATGAAAAAATAAAGAGAAAATTTTTATGATAGAGAAAACCTAATTTCTAAAAATACAAGAATTTAACATACTTACGAGATGATAAACCCTTTTCTTAAATGTTATGTAAACCGTTTTCTTAATTGTTATTTTTCTTCTTTCATTGATGTTTGTCTCTGACATGAATGTTTTAGCCAATTTATCACTCTGTCACTTTCATTATGTTGAATCCTTCTTTAATTAGATCTATAGCTATTGTTAATTGATAGTTTCTTTCCAATTGTAAGTGGAGTTTTGGGTGTATGTACTACAAACCCTTCTAATTTATTTACCTAAAATCATTTATACTCTTCTACATTATTGTCATCATTAATTGAGATGATAATTTATCCAAAGAATAGATCATATAAACCATTATAATGTATATAAACTATAATTCATAATTTAATTTAATTTATAATTAAAATAAATTTAATAACAATATGAATATATTACCAACCTGAGAGTAGGAATATCATGTCCACATAAACATTGTCAGACATTGCATGTACGAACAAATGTTTTTTCAATAAGAAAAATTAATTATAATATATTCAAGTATTAGTAAGATGAAAAATATATAGAAAAATTCAAAAACTTTACCTTTAAATTATCGCTCATAAGTCAAAACTATGAAAATCTTTTTCTTCCAATTCTTGAGTTGAAGGATCTTAGATTTATATGCTAATGGAAATAAAAAATGAGAGGGTAAGAAATACAGTCAAATGCATAAAAGAAATTTATAAATAATCAACATAAAAAAGTTAACGTTAAATTTGGAAGTTGAAGAAACAACAACCTCTTCTACTTCTCTAACATAGCCATTAATTAGGGTCATTATGACTAAAAAATATTTGATATTATGCATTAATCAGGAATGAGTGTGTATAAAAAGGTCTTGGGATGCTACTTTATGAGGATGAGTCCTGGGCAGGTGCTTTTTCTACCTTTGTCCAAGTTCCACACTAGTGATACACTAAAAAGAATAGTTTTTTATGTAAGTTGAGGAATTTAAATTTGTTTTAATAATTTGAGATGGCATACTTAGAATCAATAATATATTTTAACAAATTGATGATTTATGTTAAAAGATTTATCAAAATGATAATGACATCTTTATTTCATAATGAAAATATGTTTTGAAAATTTAAAATTTTCATATAAAGAAAGTCAAACTAATAAGTAGAAAATTAGTTATCACTAAGAAAATTATCAAACTAATAAGTATACAATTAATTATCAATGAGAAAATTATCTAAAACTGATGGTGACGTCAAAGCAAATGCTACTTTATTTAGAAGGTCAACTGAAAGTTTGATTTATCAAATTTGTAACTACAGCCAATTTAATGTTTTAAGCAAGCTTCCTTTTAAGATTCATATAAGCACTTAACAAGATTAATCTTGAAATAGAAAAGTTTCGCATTTCCTATCATACAAATGGGTTAGTAGGAGACTCTCTTCCCTTTCTTTAAGAGCAGTGCAAGTATGAATCTCCTTTTCTTTCTTCTTGACTAAATTTCCATCATTTGTTCCTTGCTTTCTCAAATCTTCATCCCTTCTCCACTTTTCATAATGAAAATATGTTTTGAAAATTTAAAAATTTCATATAAAGAAAGTCAAACTAATAAGTAGACAATTAGTTATCACTAAGAAAATTATCAAACTAATAAGTATACAATTAATTATCAATGAGAAAATTATCTAAAACTGATGGTGACGTCAAAGCAAATGCTACTTTATTTAGAAGGTCAACTGAAAGTTTGATTTATCAAATTTGTAACTACAGCCAATTTAATGTTTTAAGCAAGCTTCCTTTTAAGATTCATATAAGCACTTAACAAGATTAATCTTGAAATAGAAAAGTTTCGCATTTCCTATCATACAAATGGGTTAGTAGGAGTCTCTCTTCCCTTTCTCTAAGAGCAGTGCAAGTATGAATCTCCTTTTCTTTCTTCTTGACTAAATTTCCATCCTTTGTTCCACTTTTCCCCTCCCACAACACCTTCCCCCTCGGTAGTTCTTTGTTTCTTTCAACCGCAGTTTGCCTCCAGGGGTATAGTCATCCTTTCCTCTCCTTTCTAAACTTTCGGCCAACTTCTCTTTCTATTTTTTAACAAAACTTTTCTGCATTACCCTCCTGCTGCACCATCTCTTGCCTTTTTTGCTACCTTCATCCTTAAAATGCTATACACTACCTCCCAAAACATCATTGATTTTCCAACTCTACCCTCCCACCCTCCCACCCTTGTTCCCCATCTCCAATCTCCTCCTCCACACCATCCGCAGCTACTCCCATTACCTAGAAACTTGTTAGCAGGTTGTTGGTGACCCCTTCACCTTTAAGTTAATCTTTAAACTACTAATGGACATTGACGAGAAGTCTATTGTGGGCCTTACTCTTGAATCTTTGCAAGAAGGTGCTAAATGATAAAAATCCACAATTATAGGCTTCTTACTTGACTAAAGGCTAGCTTTCCCACTAGTCTCTCATTGGGCTAATAAACACTGGAAAAATAGGGGGCTTACTGATGTCTTACTATCTGAGGATGGCCTAGTGCTTTTCACTTTCTCCTCTTTAACTGAAACTCATAAAATTCTCAAGGAAGGTCCATGGCATCTACTGAACCAACTGTTTTTCTTACAAATATGGAAGCGTAGCTTGAAATTTGAAACCCTTAAAGTCCAAATTTTAAAACATAATTTAAAACATAAATCTCATCGTCTCCAAAACATAAATTTTTTCATTTCATTTCATAAGAAATAAGATACAATGTAGCATTAGATACAGCATCCATGTATATACAATATCAATAACCTATCAGAGTCTACAGCACTGTCTACAAAACATGCTACATATATGAGGAAGTATACAAAAGTTTATTGTAAATCCTTCAGTCCAGCCAACTACCCTTTGAGTCATATTTTCTATCTTAGATCTCCTCTAAGCTGCCTTAGAAGCTATGACGTCTCTCTCGAACCTAAAAAGTCAACGTTACAATTTTGGTGAGTTTTGCGAACTTAGTGAGTTAACCATCCTCGATGGTTCACCCATAACACACATTAAGACATACAAATACATAATTTACTTCATTTCATTTTTCATATAGCATCACAAAGAGCTTAGTACGTGAGTTTTCACATTTTTCATTCAACTCAATTCAACATTTCATTGCAATCATTCAAATCATACAATTCATGTGTATATGCAATGTTTATAAGACTCACATTTGTTTATCACATTGTTCTGACCGAGGGCCTTTTTCACTATCCCATATCTATTGTAGGTACTGGGCTCATTAATATTGTTCCTTATCAGTTAGGGATACAGGGCTCATTTTACATATAGAGTCAGAGGCTATTACCACATTATGAGCTTGAAGCTCTTTTTCACTGGTGACTCTAGTAACAACTGCATTTATCTTTCATGGATTCATGTAATGAAATGCACTGCATGTATTCAATCATTATGCTCAATCAATCACATTCACACTCTCTTTCTCATTCATATTTTTCTTCAGACCTAAGTCCAGCATTCAATAAAAGTGTTGAAAACATTTATTCCGTCAAATTCACATACAATGAGCACTTCCAATAGTTTACATGCATCAAACACCTTAGACATTCAATGTCTAGAATCAGTACATTCACATCACATAATAATTCAATACAAAATTTAACAAACAAATAATCTAAGTGAGACTATCTTAGGTTACTCATAATTTACTCTAGATAGCTTATTGCCTCAAAGTCTCGACAATGTCTAGATGCAGTTGCTCTAATTGCTTCTCTATAAAATGCCAACATATACATTTACAATTACTACTTTATACATTCTCATGAATACTTAATCATATGCACATGTATATACGTCATGTATAATGCATGTTTAATGACAATCTCAGGTATATTTCCTTAATACACATTTCAAAATCAACTAACAACACCTTTCAATCATTCTTTAATATCTAATGCACTTCATTCATCATCAACTAGGTTCATTCAAGATCTCATTAAGCCTAAACACCTCATATGGAAGCAACCTAGAATTGATTGGTTTATAATTCACTCAAAAGACAACTCTTTTCCTCCATAGGTCTGGCGACGATCGTAGTGTCCTTGCCACGATTATGAAAGAAAATTTTGGAGCAAACCAGGATCGTGGTACTCCGGCCACGATCATATGGTAAGGCCACGAATATGATAGAAATTTTATTTTGTCAGGCCACGATTGTGGGGGTAGGCCATGATTGTACCTTGCACCTTTTTCCTTCACTAGCACAAATTCACATATGTCCTAACAGCAAGTTCACACCAACTTTCCATAAATTACTACCTTTAATACAAATTCATTCCACACTAATTTAACTTCCAATTTGATTGCATTAAACTCTTAAAGCTTTAATCATTTGATTCACCATTTTCAACTTAATCTCATCATTCATAAAAATCATTTCTTTTTCCATTCTAAATATTATTCATAGTGCATCAAACAATTCATTTTTCCATAGATCATCACTTAGGATTCATACTCTCTTCATTTATACCTCAATTTCAGTTTAATTTCATGCACACAGAATTCAAAACCTATGATTATCACAACCACCAAAAATATAACCTATTCATATACACTTTCAACATCAATTTTCTGTACATTTTCTACTTCATTAACACCTTCATTTTAACCCTAACTATCACTTTAATTCATTTCAATTCAAGACACCATAGTACACCCTTTTTTTAACCCTAAACTCATAATTTACCATTCATCAAAACACAAAAGTAAGACATAACTCTATTTACCTCTTCATCCACACACACATCATTATACTTTAAACTTTCTTTTTCTTAATCATTCATCTCTTAAAATTGTTTTATTAACCAAACAATTTATGAATAACATTAACTCACTAAAATTTAGAACATGATCTCTTTATTATTAATACACCTACGTACCACATATAAAATTTCATGATAAATTACCAATCTCAAATTTCTCATCATACATCTTTCATTTAACACTACCCATGAAGATTAAAGCATAACTTACTTGATAAAATCTTCAAACTCTTCAAGATATCACTTAAACCTAGCTTTCCTCTCTTAGTTTTGCATCATCATTCAAAGGTGGTAAGGTTGAGTCTTTAGTAGGAAATGAAAGAGAGAGCAAGATGGGAGTAGCAAGTGGAAGATAAGGGCTAGATTCATAGTTAATGGAAGTTGGTGGATCAAAATTATGAAAGAGAAGAAGAAGAAAAAGCCAAGAAAAAGGTGAAAACAAGAGCCAAACTTGAAAAACTATTGGGAGAGTGTCTTGCATTGGGAAAAATCGCGAGAGATGAGTGGGGAGTGATTGTGACATTTATCATTGCCTCATGCCACTCTATCATGGTCCCTTTTGGACCTTTTTGATAATTAGTCTATTTGTCTCCAATTTCTACTCCAATTGTGTCCCAAATTTCAATGACATTTGTCAACAAATCCTAAAGTTGTTTATCAAAATTTCCATTGCCATTTAAATATCATTTCTACTACCATAAACCAATTGTCCTGCCACTTGAAATTTTTCCTAGTTTGAAAATTACCCAAAATTTTAGGGATTTTCTAAATTTCACCAAAATTTCTAAATCAATACTTATATACACTAATTCAATTTTCAATACATATAAGCTACAATTCTTATCAAAAGTAACGTTTATAAATCAATTATACCTGAAAATGTCAATGGATGCATGTACAATCATTTTAAGGTGTGCAAACATTAATATGCACATATGTGTGTATGTTATATTATGCATGGACCTGAAATGCACTTTCTAATTTCTCAATAATCTCTCATGTACAATATTCTAGGGTTCCAACCCTTAATATGGGGTAACGGGATGTTATAACTCTCCCCTCATTAAAAAAATTTCCATCCTTGAAATTCTTACCTAAGTCATCGAATAGGTGGGGATATTATCTTTTCCTATGCTCCTCCATTTCCTAAGTCACTTCCTCACTCGAGTCGTTCTTCCAAAGGACTTTCACCAATGGAATTACTTGATTTCTCAGTTGTTTAGTTTGACATCCCACTATCTTGATCGTCTCTCCAGCATAACTCTAATGACTAGTTATTTCAATCTCCTAAGATGGCAATACATGCATTGGATCATATCGGTATTTTCTAAGCATACTCACATGAAATACATCTTCTATCCAAGAAATCTCATTTAGTAAGGTCACTTTATATGTCAATGGTCTAATCCTCTCCAGTATCTCATAAGGAACAATGTATCTAGGGCTCAACTCCCTTTTTACTAAATCTGAATACTCCTCAGTAAGAAAAAACCCTCAGAAACACTTAGTCTCTTACACTGTATTCAATATCCTTTTGATGCTAGTCCACATAGCTCTTTTGTCCATCTTGAACTGTTTTTTCTGCTTCAAATCAGTTTCCCCTTATCCACAATATCTTGTATCAGTTTTGGGCCTTCTACTATTCTCAAGCCCTCTTCATCCCAATACAGAGGTGATCGACATTTTCTGCCATACAATGTCTCATAAGGTTCTATTCTGATACTACTATGATAATGGTTATTATATGCAAATTCAATTAGGCCTATATGCTGATCCTATACTCCCTGGAACTCCAATACACATGCTCTAAGCATATCCTTAACAGTCTTGATTGTCCTCTCACTCTGTCCATCTGTTTGAGGATGAAATGCAGTACTAAAGATCAACTTCATACCCATAATTGACTGCAGACTCTTCCAAAATCTTAAAGTAAACCTGGGATCCTTGTTCGCTACAATGAACACCAGAACCACAAGTAGTCTAACTATCTCATCTATATACCTCCGAGCTAACTGGTCTAGTGAGCTATTCTATCTCATTGGTAAAAAATGGGCCGACTAAGTCAATCGATCCACGACAACCTATATGGCATTGTGTTTCCTTAGAGTCTTTGGCAATCTCATTACAAAATTCATAGTAATTCGTTCCCATTTTCATTCTAAAATACGTAGCGAATGAAGCTTCCCAACTAGAACCGGATGCTCAGCCTTAATCTACTGGCATGTTAAACACTTAGCTATATAGTCAGCTACTTACCTCTTTATCCTTGGCCACCAGAAATGTTGCTTCAACGTACTATACATCTTGGTGGTACTAGGATGCATAACATAATCTACTATATGTGCCTCTTCCAAAATTTCATTTCTCAAATTATCAATGTCAGTCACGTATATCCTTTTCTTAAACCACCGTGTTTCATCTCTCAATTCAAACCCAGAATCTGGATTCATTATCAACTTCTCTATAAGTTTTACCATCTCTGGGCCTTTACTCTGTACCTTTCTAATTTTGTAATGATACTCAATCGTACAGTATTAGTCTTTCAATAGCTCTATCCATCTCCTCTGTCTCATGTTCAATTCTTTTTGACTTCACAGATATCTTAAACTCTTATGATCAGCGTATATTTGGAATGTTTCTCCATATAAGTAGTGCCCCCATATCTTAAAAGCAAAAATAACTGCAGTAAGCTCTAAATCATGTACCGGATAATTACTCTCGTGAGGCTTTAATTGCCTTTATGCATAGGCTATTACCTTGCCATACTGCATTAACACACATCTCAATCCATGATGTGAAGCATCACTATATACTACATATCCTCCAGTTCCCGATGGAATAGTCAACATCAGTGCCAAAGTCAACTAATGTTTCAGTTCCTCAAAGCTTCTCTGACACTTGTCACTTCATCTTAAAACCACACTCTTTCTCAAAAGTTTAGTCAGAGGGGATGAGATCAGTGAGGATTCCTCGACAAACCTCTGATAATATCTGGCAAATTCTAGGAAACTCTGGATTTCTAATACATTCTTCAGAGGCTCTCACTTCATTACCACTTCTATCTTCTTTAGATCCACTTGTATACCTTGTCCATTTACCACATAACCCAAAAACACTACTTAAATCAGCCAAAACTCACATTTACTGAATTTGGTAAATAGTTGTTTCTCCTTCATAAACTACAAGATTACTCTCAAGTGCTAACATGCTCTTCTCTACTCTTTGATTACACTAAGATATCATCGACAAACACAATTATAAAATGATATAGGTAGGGTTAAAACACCTTATTCATCAATTTCATAAATGTAGATGGGGCATTGGTTAACCCAAACGGCATTAATAAAAACTTATAATGCCTATACCTGCTTCTAAATGCACTCTTCGGTACGTCAGCCTTTTCTTTCCCAACTAATAGTACCCAGACCTCAAGTCCAACTTAGCAAACACCTGAGCTCCCTGCAACTGATCAAGCAGATCATTAACACTAGGCAACAAGTACTTGTTTTTTACTGTTACCCGATTCAGTTACCTATAATTGATGCATAGTCTCAACGTTCCATTCTTCTTTTTCACAAATAATATGGAGCTCCCTATGGTGATACACTGTGTCTAATGAAACCCTTTTTCCAACAATTCCTGCAACTGAGCCTTCAACTCCTTTAGTTCCAGAGGTGCCATCCTATATAGAGGAATAGATATAGGTGTTGCACCTAGAACCAGATCGATCGTCAACTTTGTTTTCCTATCTGGAGGTAAACCAGACAGCTCTGTGGGAAACACATCTAGGAATTTCCTAACCACAGGAATATTCTGCACATTCTACTCAATTTGAGTATTAATGACATGGACCAAATAAGCCTCACATCCTCCTTGCATCAACCTCAAGGCAGTCATAAATGAGATCAGCCTAGTTGGCACTACCTAACTAATGCCTTTAAAAACTGCTCTTGACTTAGATTCTAGTATTACCTTCTTTGTGTAGAAGTTCATAATGGCGCTATGAGCAGTAAGTCAATCCATGCCTAGGATATCATCTATTTTCTTTAACTGTTGTACAACTAAATCTACCTCCAGTTCTGCTCGATCAATTTAGATCAAGCACCTCTTACCGACCTATCTTATTACTGTGGTACTACCTATCGGTGTGCTCACCTCTAATCCATATCTTAATAGGTCTTTATCACAACACAACCTAGATTCCATATGCGGTGCAATAAAGGAATGCGTAGATCCAGGATCTAGCATTGTAAAAGCCTTAAAAGTAAATATAAGTAACACACTTACAATGACATCTGGAGAATCCTAAGCCTCCTGTCTAGTTATTGCAAACACTAGGGCCTGAGACTGTGGTTGGTTGCTCTGTACCTTAGCCCTAATAGTAGGACTCCCAGAGCTTATTCTGCCTTTACCATGGACTCTTTGTCCAGTTCCATTAGCTCAGCTTTGCTGAACAGTAGTTTCAGTTACTCCTCCTCCTTTCCTTCCAGGCTGTGCCCCATACACAACAGAACAATCTCTGATCTGATGCTCAAATGAGCCACATCGAAGGCAAGCTCTAGATAGTTTCTAGCATTCACCACTGTGCTTCTTCCCACATTGCTCCAAATTTGATAGCTGACCCGACAATGCACCTCTTCCACTACCAGACTGTATAAAGCTAACCCATTGTCTGAACCCCAATTGTTTTAATCTAGCCGTTAGTCTGAAAGATCTATTCTGGCTCTTGCTAAACCTTCTACCAGAACTGCCTTAAGATTCACTAGGCCTTTTCATTCTGGACTCTGATCTATATTCAGAATGACTGTCATTCAACAATTTCTCGATTTGGATCAAGGCAGCCCGTAGTTCCAAAACACCACGAAGATTAGAAATGGCTAACCTCGTCCAAATCTCAATGTTTAACCCGTCTTTGAATCTCTTACACTTATCTTCCTCAATGGGAATCAAGATAGTAGCATAACTCAACAGCTCATTAAACTTAATCTCATACTCAACCAATGATAAACTGCCTTACTTTAAATCCATAAATTCTTTCATCTTTCTGTCCAAGTAGATTTTGGGCATGTAGCTCTCCTTGAAGAGTCTCAAAAAGTCTTCCCACCTCAAGCTACAAGGCCTGGTAGTACTGTCTGAAATAGTTTTCCACCATTGGTAGGCTGGGCCTTGCAGTAAGGAAACTGTATAGTTGAACTTCTCATCCGAATCGCAATCTATCTGATAAAAAGTTCTCTCTGTTCTCTCTTACCATCCCTCGGCCTCTATAGGGTCTATACTTCTGTAGAAGTCTAGAGTCCCCTGCTTCCACAGTTTGTCATATCTCCTTTCCCTTCTTCAAGATCTTGGAGGAATTCTCTCTGGTTGAGACATAGAAGATTCCCTACTAGCTCCTACTGACTCTAGGTCACTTATATCAACTGACCTTCTAACTTGATCACCAATAGAGGATGACCTATAATGGACAATAGCTTCAATTACTGTCTACAATACAAATACATTATTCACTCTATGGTTCACCCATAACACACATTAACACATACAAATACATAATTCACATCGTTTCATTTTTCATGTAGTATCACAAAACACTTAGTACATGAGTTTTCACATTTTTCATTCGACTCAATTCAACATTTCATTGCAATCATTCAGATCATACAATTCATATATATATGCAATGTTCATCAGATTTTTATTACATTGTTGTAACCGTGTTTCTTTTTCACTATCCCATATCCATTGTGAAAATCGAGCTCATTAATATTGTCCCATATCCATTAGAGATACAGGACTCATTTTACATAGTGAGCTAGAGGCTCTTACCACATTTTAAGCTTTAAGCTCTTTTTCACTGGCGACTCTGGTCACAACTGCCTTTATTTTTGATACATTCATGTAATGAAATGCACTGCATGTATTCAATCATTTCTCTCAATCAATCACATTCAAATTCTCTTTCTCATTCACATTTTTCTTCAAACCTAAGTCTGGCAATCAATAAAAGTGTTGAGAACATTTATTCCATCAAATTCATATACAATGAGCACTTCAAATAGTTTACATGCATCAAACACCTAGGACATTCAATGTCTGGAATTAGTATATTCACATCACATAATAATTCAATACATAGTTTAACCAACAAATAATCTAAATAAGACCATCTTAGGTTACTCACAGTTTGCTCCAAATAGCTTATTGCCTCGAAATCGCGGTAATGTCTAAATACAGTCTCTCTAATTTCTCCTCTATAAAATGCCAAAATATACATTTACCATTACTACTTTGCACATTCATATGAATACTCAATCATTTTCATATGTATATATGTCATGTATAAGGCATGTTCAATGATAATCTCAGGTATATTTCCCTAATACACATTTCAAAATCAACTAACAACACCTTTCAATCATTCTTTAATATCTAATAAACTTCACTCACTTCAGTCACTTCATTCATCATCAACTAGGATCATTTAAGATCTCATTAAGCCTAAATACCTAATATGGAAGCACCCAAGTATTGATTGGTTCATAATTCACTCAAAAGTCAACTCCTTTCTTCCATAGGTCATGTCATGATCGTGGTGTCCCTGCCATGATCGTGACAGAAACTTTTGGAACTGGCCACAATCATGCTGCTCCGGCCACGATCGTGACAGAAAATTTTTCTAACTAGGCCATGATTGTGGGATAAGGCCACGATCGTGACAGAAACTTTATTTTATCAGGCCACGATCGTGGGGTAAGGCCACGATCGTCCCCTGTACCTTTTTCCTTCACTCACACGAATTCAACACATATGTCCTAACATCAATTTCACACCAACTTTCCATAGTTCACCACCTCTAATACAACTTCATTCCATACTAATTCAACTTCCAATTTGACTGCATTAAACTCTTAATCCTCTAATCATTTGATTCACCATTTCCAACTTAATCTCATCATTCATAAAAATCACATCTTTTTCCACACTAAATCTTACCCATAATGCATCAAACAATTCTTTTTTCCATAGATCATCACTTAGGATTCATACTCTCTTCATTCATACCTCAATTTCAGTTTAATTTCATCTACACACAATTCAAAACCCATGATTAACACAACCACTAGAAACAGAACCTATTTATATACACTTTCATCATCAATTTTTTGTACATTTTCTACTTAATTAACACCTTCATTTTAACCCTAACTATCACTTTAATTCATTTCAATTCAAGAAACCATAGTACTCCCTTTTATTATCCCTAAACTTATAATTTACCATTCATCAAAACACAAAAGTAAGACATAACTCGATTTACCTCTTCATCCACACACATCATCATACTTCAAACTTCCTTTTTCATAATTATTCATTTCTTAACTCATTATCATAATTGCTTTATTAACCAAACAATTTATGAATAACATTAACTCACTACAATTTAAAACATGATCTCTTTATTATTAATACACCCACATATCACATATAAAATTCATAATCAATTACCAATCTAAAATTTCTCATTATACATATTTCATTTAACACTACTCATGAAGATTAAAGCATAACTTACTTGATAAAAACTTCAAACTCTTCAAGATCTCACTTAACCCTAGCTTTCTTCTCTAACTCGTGCATCATCATTCAAAGGTGGTAGGGTTGATTCTTTAGTGGGAAATGAAAGAGAGAGCAAGTTGGGAGTAGCAAGTGGAAGATCAGGGCTAGATTCAACGTTAATGGAAGTTAGTGAATCAAAATCATGAACGAGGAGAAGAAGAAAGCCATAAAGAAGGTGAAAACAAGAGTCAAAAATGAAAAACTATTAGGAGAGTGTCTTGCAATGGGAAAAATCATGAGAGAAGAGTGGTGAGTGGCAGTGACACTTGTCACTGCCACTTGTCACTCTACCATGGTCCCTTTTGGACCCTTTTTGATAAATAGTCTATTTGTGTCCGATTTCTACTCCAATTGTCTCCCTAATTTCAACGAAACTTAGCAACAAATCCTAAAGTCATTTATCAAAATTCCCATTGTCATTTGACTCTCATTTCTACTACCATAAACCAATTGTATTGCCACTTAACATTTTTTCTAGTCCAAAAATTCCCCAAAAATTTAGGAATTTTCTAAATTTCACCAAAATTTCTCAATCAATACCTATACACACTAATTCAATTTTCAATACATATAAAACACAATTCATATCAAAAGTCATATTTACAAATCAATTATACCCAAAAAATGTCAATGAATGCATATACAATCATTTTAAGGTGTGCAAACATTAATATTCACATATGTGTGTATGCCATATTCGACATGAACATGAAATTCATTTTCTAACTTCTCAATAATCTCTCATATATGGTATTCTAGGGTTCTAACCCTTAACATGGGGTAACGGGATGTTACACAACAGTGAACATATTTCAAATTTAGTTATTCATGTTGAAGTTGCACATGAGCAGAAGATAGTAACCATACCAGATTTTGTGTAACCGCCTCCTATTTTACATCTTAACTAAGTCGAGACTTTGACTTCAAACCTTGTGTCACCTGGGTATACTCTTCCTCAATCTATAGAAACAAACAATAACACAACCTCTCCTGCTCCTCCTATTGTTGCCCCATCTATATCTGAGATAGATGAACCATTGAGTTCTATACAGGATGTGAATGAAGATGACTCAACCGTGTTGGACCCCATTTCTGGAGCCCAACTATCCGAATGTCATGAAAGCATGACCGTGTGAATTACCCTATAGGTTATTTCTATGGGATCTCTCTAGCTAAAACTAGTTCTAACAGTGGAATCACAAATTGACTTCTTCAGAAAAATTGTAGCTCCATGTCTCTAATTTATTTTGAAACAATAATCGTCTCATTCGGAGCTCTGCAGGTCAAGATATGATTTAAATACTGAAGTATGTTTGGTAAAACAATCAATTCATGCTCTTTCAGTCGTTTCCCTCTCTTTCTCTCCATCAATATTTTTCGAATCAGCCCTAATGGATACCAAAATTATATGGAGACGTAGAAAATATGTTATGAATCTATTAGTTCAATAATCACTTCATTTGGAGATCGGGTGATGAAGTTATGGCCAAAAGAGTCAAACCTGATTATGTCCTCAATCATATTGTACCTATCTTGGGACAATTGGCATAACTTTCACTAGAGATATCATATTTTGGTTGTTTTAGGACGGTTTCAAAGAGGACTTCTATATATACAACTTTTATGAAGACCTTGAGGAAATATTTTTTCATCTAAAGTGTCAAAATCGCTTCATCTGATGCTTCATCTAACGCTTTGTCTGGTACCTATGCTTCCTATAAAGGCCATATCTTTTGCGTCTAAGGTCCAAAAATTCCAAAATTTATATAGTTGAAAAGCTAAGAAAAAGATATACAATATAGGGTCAAAAATGCTTCGTCTAACACTTCATCTAGTGTTTCGCTTTGTACCTATGCTTCATCTAGTGCTTTATCTGAAGGCCATATCTATGGCTTTCGAAGTCGAAAAATTCCAAACTTTATATTATTGGAAAGCTATAAAAAAATCTACAACTTTCAAGAAGACAACTCTATCTAATTCAGCCTAGATCAATTCAGATTTTCCCTAGAAGTCAAAACACAAAATTTTACCCTTTTGAATGTTTGAAAATGCAATCTACAGACTTTGAGAGTCATGAGCAAAAACACGATCACATTTCATTATCATCAAAAGATAAGAGTTTTGCAAAGCTTTAATCATAATTTCAAGCCGCAATACATCATAATCCAAAAATACACAATTTACACAAAGTAGAATTGCTCAAAATGCAACTAAAGCCTTGTTTTACAAAAACTAACTTAA
>JANZXR010221252.1:0-31442 GCA_027575705.1 Erythroxylum echinodendron | reverse complement strand
ATTCTATGTGATTTATATTTAAAAATAATTTATTTTTATTTTTATTTATATAGAAATATATACAAACAATTAAAGAAATAATTTTTTATATATTTTCTATTTTTAATTAATTAATTTTTAGTTTCTTATTAATTATATATTAATAATATAAAAATAATATTATTAATTATTCAATAAAATTTATTATGTTAAATATTATTCTATTATATTTAATATATTAATTCTATTTAATATAATATTATGACGTGGTCACAATTGATATTACAAAAAATTATTGAGGGTATATTAGATAGTATGTATTTATTAATTTATGTTCTATCCTAAACTCACAAATCGGAGGTTTTTTATTTTTACTGTTTATAATTAAATGGAATGTAAAGTGAAATCTTTCGCTTCTATCTTAATCTATTTTATTCTACTATAAAACTTCTTTCTAAATAATAAAAGTGTGTTACATTCTATTCTGTTTTATCCTGAACTCCTAATCCACACATACCCTAAAAGAAGGTAAAAGAAATGATATCTTAGGGTGCCCAGATCTTGATCCTCCTTACTGAAAGGAATGGATCCGTATGTAGGGCCTACAACATCTCGTCTATTTTAAATAAAGGGCGTGTGCAATTGATAAAAGGTGACTCATCGCTCTTATTAACTAACTTTTTCAAGCATGCACTAACTTTAACCATCGGAATGTCTATGCCAAAGACACGATCTAGCCTTATTTTTCATGTCTTCAGGTACGAGGGCCGGATAGATCAATCGCAGCTCCAATCGAACAAGAGATAGTAGACGTTATCAATATCAGCTGGTGATATATTTGGAATTAACATGAAACTAGCTCTATTAATTTCCATTTTATTTCATAATATTGATGAGTGCCATGAAGAAATCAATCTAAATAAACTAAACACCTAAGAGAACATCCCTTACTAAACTTAGTACCTTAGATAATCTGTATATTAAACAAGATCTTTGGTCAAAATAGTATGCAAGTATATATGCCGAGTATATTTTTGTAGATCTATAGTATTGCACTTGTTTTTGTTGACTTTTGCAAATATATATGCCGAGTATATTTTTGTAGATCTATAGTATTGCACATGTTTTTGTTGACTTTTACTATAGGCATACATGCAACAAGTACTTACATAATTAAAAGATACTTCGACTAGCTTTTAAGTAGTATGACACACTTTGTAAGACGCAGACTTGCTCATAAGTAGTCTTACATCTAAAAAGATGTCGACTGGTTCCTAAGCAGTCTTGTGCATCCATAATACAGCGGCTCAGTTATAACCAGTGTTTCAATCATAAAGCTGCGTACTCGCTCATAAAAAGTCAAGCACGTAAGGACACAAACTCGCTCCTAAATAGTCTCACGCATATAAATATACGGACATAATCTTGTACAGTCTCGCACACCCATAAGATGCACTCTCCCACGTAAGCAGTCTTAAAGCACAACACATACTTGCGCCTGTTAAGTGACCGTTTTATTACAATAGCTTAAACTTTTGTATGAGGCTAACTTAATTGGTTTTATATATTTGCTAGCACACTCCCTCAAGTGAAAACCTTTTGGGCTTGAAACTTGCACAGGCCCACTCTACCTTGTGCTGAATTAATTTGATAATAAATAGGTGGGTGGTAGGATTTGAACTCAAGACCGTTTGATCATAAAGGCTCTGATACTATGTTAAGCGACTGTTTCACTACAATAGCTTAAACTTTTGTATGAAGCCAACTTAATTAGTTTTATATATTTGCTAACAGAGCCTTGGCACTCTAGCACATATAAAGATCTAGGACTACTCATATGTATATTCACTTCCGTCAGATGTAGACTCGTGCATATAAAGACGCAGATTCACTCGTACGTAGCCTCACGAACCTATAAAGGTCCTGCTTGGCAATCAATTAGTTATATTAACTGTTAGCTGATTCTATCGGCTGATTTAATCAGCGGATCGCATTAGTTATTTGTTAGAGATGTTTGGTAAAATTAATTGTTTATTATTAGCTATTTATGTGTAAAATGACTTATAAAGAAATGACTTTAAAAAAAATACAAGAGTATGAACATTATATATCTTAGTATTTCATTGAATATTTTTACAAGAATTTAGATTTTAGATATTTTATTCTACAAAAATTAAGTTTATAACTATAATAAAAAATATAGAACATATAATAATAATAATAATAATAATGATGATGATGATGATGATGATGATGATAATAATAATGATAATAATAATAATAATAATAATAATAATAATAATATTCTCATCCTAATCCCATTTCTTTCGTTTTCAACTGTTTCCAAAGACTCTATTTTGTTCTCATCCAAGCAAACTTAATTTTAAGCTTAGTTTTATTCCATAATAAGTTAGTTGCTTTGTTAAACTCTTCCTCCACCTTCTTCCACGGTAACCTTTGACCAATAATTCCTCCGCACTATTTAATTTACAATTGATTATACTACTTAATCGGTTTTACTAACTTGGTTTAAACTATTTCAACAAAATAAATATATCAATACTTTTTATCATTGTAATATTTTTATCAATTACTCCATTAAAATTATTTGATTTCTTAATTTAAAATGAGTAATTAAAATATTACTTAATTTAAAATGATTTGATCTCTTAATTTAAAATGAGTAATATAATTAACTTGTGAATATTATTCAAAAATTATATAAAATTTTAATATATTTTATTTAAAATATTATATTATAATTTTTTATTAAATTGCTATTTGTTTATATATAATAATTTAAGAAAATTATATTACTTTTGGCAACAAAAGTATTATTAAATAATTGAATTATAATAGAAAAAGATAAATATAAATTTGTAAATATTAAATAATCAAGTTTTAAAGCATGAAAGATGTTAAGAAGATTTGGAGAAGAATAATAAATCGAGAAAACCTTTTTAAACCTTAAAAAAAAAAAGAGAGAGTTAAGAATAAAACAAAATGGTTGCAAATTAGATTCGGTGGAATGATATAGGAGAGTTCTAAATTAACAAGATCATTATAAATAATAATAATATTTTTCTGGTCACTAAATTTTACAAGTTTAGGATAACATTTCAAACATATAAGTATGCCATAAAATAAAAAAATTTAGTGCGAACATTTCTTTTTAATTGCATGTTTATCGTAAATAAAATTTGTTAAATACTTTTCTTTTAAATTATTGTTTGTTTTTATATAATAATTTAAGAAATTACTACATGTTGGTAGCAAAAGAACTATTAAATAATTCAATAATATTAGAATATTTGTTTTCAGGTTATTTCCATCCTTATATATTAGAAACATATGTAAACATATAAACATTTTATTTTATGTACATCTTGATTTATATATTAATAAATGAATATCAACATTTATCGTACTATATACTATACTTATCTGTACAAATAAAAATAATTAATTTATATCTGAATTAGGACTGAATAAAATCTACACTAAGAGTACGAAGAAATAATGTTTAAATTTTACACAAGAGTATGTATATAAACATATTAAAACTTATAACCCCAAACTCTTTGTATTAGTAATAGGCATTTCAAAACAAATACAAATCCTAAATTCTAATCCTTACCACTGCTGCCCAGGGTCTTCACCGATCAAAAACCAAAAATTATCACACGACCACTGTATATTTTGGGCCATTAAACTTTCAAGTTGAGGCTCTGTTAAAAGAAAGGTTAGTGTTAATGCTGCTAATTTAACAGCAGTTTAGCCTCTGTAATTGTCTAAATGATTAAATATCTGCAAGTGGAGCCAAATTCGTAAATGTATACAGCAACAAACACAATAACACAAATCGAAGGATGTCTGCTTCTAATGGTTCATAACTATGAACTTGAAAGGGTAATCATGCATCCTCACCCTTCCCTTTATAAGTTTTTCACTTTGTCTGTCCAACCAAGAATTCAATTATCGGTGATGAGCAAAATTCAAACATGGGTCTCAATTTTCATTTAACAAGTTGAACTAAAACTATTACTATGCAATATGGAAATGGTCAAGTGTCATACTAAAAGAATACCATACATTCTGCAAGAGTCCAAAGAATACCATACATTCTGCAAGAGTCCAGAAATTACAAGAAAGTCATGATAGGCTCAAACCCGACATTCTCCAAAGAAACAAGCAAGCATAGGCTGATACTTATCATCTCAAGAAAAATAAAAGATGTCCAGAAGTTTGTCAAAGATAACATGGACATAATTGGTACTCAAATAAACAAACATAACAAGAGCATAGTTACCAGTGACAAGATAAATAACCGAATCAAATCCTAGAGCATAACTTGGAAAACACTAGAAAAACCACAGTGATACAGGAAAGTAGTAAATCAAACTGACAAAATATTCATGCTTATAGAGGTAACAAGCCTGAACATACTACGACATCTAGAATCTAAAGAAACCAAAAAGAAAGGGTTTTAAATTTTAACCAAGGTTGTAACAGATATACGACGCATAGGTGGTGCGTGTTACAGATCCTAGAGGCCCATGCTCATCATATTGACCTATGAATGTTATGTATTCTTCTTTGTTCTATCTATAAGTTGGAAGTATACAGTTATAATGGTTAGAAACAAGATTAACAAACGATCAAGGTGCGAACGAAAACAAGTCTGGCAATAAACGGGTAAGAAACGAAGGATTTGGAAAAACTTCAAATCACTTGTTTTGGTCACTCCTCTTCTGAGGAAAAGGGCATGAAGCGGGAATTAAAGGAAAAAATGATCTCAGTGAAGCCTTGCCTTTGGGTAAACTTGTAAGATGAATAATTCCTTTGGAAGAAGCTGCAAAACAAACTGAAAGAGAGAGAGAGAGACGATTTATGCATGGAGGAGTCTCCGATTAGCAAAATTTTAAACAAATCATCCCACCCTAAACCCAAATAAGAAATGAACTTCGGAAGAGAAAAAAGAAAGAAAGAGTATATTTGAGTGATGGGCTTACTATTCGTTGCTTATGATGGATGATTGTTGTGGGAGAAGAAGATTGAAAGAAGATGGAAGAAGATCAGAACTGAGACGCGCTCAAGGAAAGAACAAGAAAACTCTAGAGACAACCACAAATGAGGCGACAAATAAGTTAAGAATAAAGGGGCAAAATTGACTTTTAACATAACAAATATTAGCTTAATCATCAAAACGCTCCCTTATAGTAGCTGGTTCAAATTCAGCTGGTTGGGTTGAATCAGCCAGCCCAACCAACTGATAGCCAAACAACATTAAGAGCTTTTTTGTAAAGTTAACAAGTTGATTTGGGTCAATCAGCTGTTTTTTAGCCGATCAGCTATTATCCAAATGAGGCCAAAATGTGAACTTAATAAAAAGTAGTCTCATGTCCATAAAAAATCATTCTTGCTTATATGTAGTCTTACAATTAATATGACACAAGCAAGAGACCATTTTTGACAGAACGTAAGGCCCTAATCTCGCACTCAACAGTATGTAAGCATATATCATCACGTACGTATAAATCGATTCTCATCCTTGATAAAAAATAAGGAAAAGATTTTATAATAAATAGGATAAAAAGATGCAGTTGATAAGTGTAAACTTTTTCATATAACCTTCCCATTCTAATGCAAGAGTAAAGCAAGGGAACTTATCGTTCTGTTATGATAAAGTGATACTAATGGTCTATCCCACGATGAGTGGAATAAATACTATGTCTAATCTTATTATTATCTAATCAATAATATTTGGATTTTTAGTAATTAAAAGTAAACTAGATACCAATTCACTACAAGAGTTAAGACATTTAGTGACAATTTTTTGTGACTAACTATTGTTTTGTCACAAATACGAATTTTTTGTGACAAGACAATTGATTGACACTATTATTTAGATTATCTGTGATGATTTATATTTTTGTCACTAATACAATGATAATTGTGGCAATTTAGTTTCTTTCACAATTAAATTGTCACTATTAATATGTTAATAGTGTTTAAAATTTATTTTATCACTAAAAGCCTACGAAATTTGATGCCAAAATAATTTTGGCGGGAATTAGTTATAATTATGACAAAACATATGTTGGTAACTAATATTTTCTATTTGTTATGACAAAACATAGTTTGTTCACTAATATTATTTTCTTGTTATGACGAAATGGTTTATCATCACATAATATTTTACTTGTTGTGTCTAAAAATTTTGTCAATAAATATGCAGTTAATTAGTGTCTACTTCATATTGTTACAATAATTGAACTATAATTATGGTCTCTATTATTCGTAATTTAGTGACAATTTTTTTGTGACTAACTATTTTTGTTATAACAAATACGAGTTTTTCAGTAACAAGACAATTGATTGACACGATTGTTTGGATTATCTACGATGATTTATAATTTTGTCATTAATACAATGGTAATTGTGGTAATTTAGTTTATTTCACAATTAAATTGTAACTATTAATATATTAATATTGTTAAACTTTATTTTATCACTAAGTTTTGTCACTACAAGCCTATGAAATTTGGCGCCAAAATAATTTTGGTAAGAATTAATTGTAATTGTGACAAAACATATGTTAGTAACTAATATTTTATAGTTGTTGTGACAACACATAGTGTAGTCATTAATATTGTTTTCTTATTGTGACGAAATGGTTTATCATCACATAATATTTTACTTGTTGTGTTTAAAAATTCTGTCAATAAATATGCAATTAATTAGTATCTACTTCATATTGTCATAATAACCGAACTATAACTATGGTTACTACAATTTGTAACTTAGTGACAATTTTTTTTGTAACTAACTATTTTTGTCATCACAAATACGTGTTTTATAGTGACAAGATAATTGATTGACATTATTGTTTGAATTATCTATGATGATTTATATTTTTGTCTTTAATACAATGGTAATTGTGACAATTTAGTTTCTTTCACAATTAAATTGTTACTATTAAGATATTAATAGTGTTAAAATTTATTATGAAAATTAAACTATTACATAAAATTTTAAAAATTTACGATGAATTCTGATTTTAAATTTATGAAATATAAAATTTATTATGAAAATTAAACTATTACATAAAATTTAAAAATTTAAGATGAGATCATTTTTAAATTAAAAATTGGAGAGTAAGTATTAAAGATTGTAGTCCTATATCTGTAAAGCTAAGAAAGCTTAATAAAATATGTGCTACAAAGTCATGGGGCGTTTGCTTCCATTTCTGTTTTTCTGTTGTAGTTTTTAGTTTCAATTTTTAGATTTTAGTTTTAGTTTTTTTATTTGAAAAACAAAAACATATTTAGTTGAGATTTCTAATATAAAAGCTGAAAACAAAAACTTGTTTGGTGAAGATTTGTAATAAAAAATTGAAAACAAAAATATATTTGATTTTATCATCCTGTTCCTATTTTTTAATTATACTTTTATGTTAATTATTTTCATATAATATATTATGTTTTAAAATTAATTAGAAATAAAATATATGCATATTTATATAAAAATTTGCACATTAATTATATATATAATAAAATTAAAACTCATAAATACTTTAAAAATTCGGATCATTGTCACTTAGCCAATTAAGCACACGTTCTATTTTTTATTAAATGCATCTATTAGATTGAAGAAAAGATTGCTTGTATAGAATTTCATATACAAGTGATTATATGTCTTAATTCCTCCTCTTTAACGCACTTAACTCCCAATTACTTGAACAATGTATAGTTTAATTTAAAAGTAGGGGTATTACATTTAAGAGTTTGGCAACCCAATATTCATACTTATCAACTAGGTCCCCAGGAAACAAAAGGGAAAAAAAGGAAAGAGTGGATTTGGGTTTAGGCTTTTCAAGAGTGGACAAAACATATGCCTTGTAAGCTCAAACTAAAGCTTTGTTTCCATCAACATGAAATTCTGGCTACATGATATTTTCAACTAATAGTAATATTTAAATATACATACACACATATATATACAAAGATGGAGAAAGAGAGGTTGATTGATCGCTTGTTGAGCTAAAAGATATTAATCTTCCTAACTAAGTCTAACAATTCTCCATATCCAGGCAGTTTCTTCCATTTGCTGTTACATGATCTGAGATGTAACTTGACAACTTTGTTGCACCTCAATCACTGGAGAACTAGGTTCTACAGCCTCATTTTCACCAAAACTAGACGACCTCTAAATTATAGGTCTATGTAAGACATAAAAGCTCAAGTAATGTTACATGTTATATGAAGGTAGTTGAACATTGGAATGCTAAATTTGATAGTTGAATATTAAATGTGTTGCAAAAAAGACAACAAAAATGAGCCTTGCACATAGCTCAATCACTCCAACATGAATTCCTTAATTCTTTTTGTTTCTTTTATTTTGGTAATAGGGGAAGGAAAGGGATTTCAGTTGGGTTGTTTACAAATATTGTCTATCTTATACAAAAGTCTCATTGCAAAGCAAAATGAGCATCAAATGAAAATAACAATCGGTTTAACCTGGAATCTGCCCTGACCCACTACTTACTTTCTATTATATTTTTCTGTTGCCCACCTACACTTGTCCACTGATCATGTGAAAGAGAAAGTCATCAGGAATACTAACAATAACATCATATATGCTCTACAGATAGATATGTTAACTATAAATTGACCCTTGCTTCTCAAGTTGAAAATGTTACTTTCTCTAGCATGTAGCAAAATCTTGATTTCATCGATCCAACACTTCTATATCAAAAAACCTTTGGCTAAAACAAATCCCTTCTCTACGAAGCATTTTCAATTTTCAAGGTAGAGAGATGTAGGTATTTGGTGATGATGCATCTCCTTTTAACATTGGGTAATCCTCATCAGCAAACTAGATACGCTAGAGCACCCTTGTTTAACCACAACAAGTTGCATTAAAAGAATTATCCATACATCAAGCTTTCAAGATGAACTCCAAAGATTCAGATTTTAAGTTTACATTTTAGTCAATTTTTTTGTATCAATCTATACAACCAAACTTTGCGCACCTAAAAGTGGTCTTAAAGAACTTCAACTGATATAACTTAAGCATAATGAAATTTTATTCACTTTTTCATAAGGAAGATCAATCGTTTCCCCTAACAGAAATTCGGATTAACTTGAAAATGAAATCCTGAAGATGTAGTATTATGATTCTTACTGTATTTGGGCAAACCAAAACTGGGGATCGACAACCCAAAAAAAAGTTATGTAAATGTGACCAGCTACTAAGTTTTTTCTACTTTCAAATTCACTATTAGGTTTGCAGAAAACTATTTTAAACAGAGTAGCCTATCATTCTCACGCTTCGATTTCACCACCTCCCAAGTTTTTGTCATTTTCAGCTTCACTATTATCTCCGAAAATCTCAATTCTCACGTCTCTTTTTTGCTACAACCTCTTTACCATATATTCCTTTTTCACCAACATGAACAACAACTTCATATTTATAAACATCTCACTCATGAAAAATAAAAATTAGGTCGAAAACAAGAAAGAGAAAAGATAACTAACTATAAAAACCAGAAAAAGAGATGCGAACCAATTAAATTTTTTCAATAAAATTAGAAAATACCAAATTAAAAGTTATAGAAAACTGACCTCGTGAAAAACCCAAAATTAGTCACTTTTTACACCAACAATAATCCAGTCTGAAAAAACTTCGTGTGGGCTACCATTGCCATTGATGTTGTTTGCAACTTCTCAACAATCACTCCAATTGGTGAGGTTACATGTTCTGAAGCAAGAATCCAAAAGAAAAAAACAAATGAGAGGGAAGAAAGGAGATTGGGATAACAAAATATATGTAAAAAAGACGAGTAGTATGTTTCATGATGGGTTTGCTAAAGATGAAAATAGAGATAAGAAATAAGAATCAGTTGATTTCATATCCAAGAAAACGCGTTGCCAAAATATAGAGAAGTGTTATTTTCTTATTTCCATAAAATTGTCGCGGTTTTTTAATTTTCAGAAATAAGAAATCGTAACAAACATAGACAAACTTGTTTTATGACTTGTTTCATTTTTTACGAAAATGACAACAAAAAATGGAACAAAAAAACAAAAGCAAATAGCCCCAAGCTTAATAGCTACACCTAGTTTAGCCTGAGGAGATCTAAGAAATTGTGAAACAATAAATCTGGTAGAAGAAGATGAATCGGAACAGTCACGTGTACGTGGTTCCAATAATTTTCTTCTTCATATGCACAGTCTTCTCTCCACTTTGCTTCATTGCATATCTTCAGGTATAGTCTTCTCTCCACATCTTCCAATTCCTCTACTCAAATACTAACTGGTAAATGACCATGGTTCTTTGTTTAAATTATTCTTCTAATCTTTTAGCTTATGCATATCATAGATATTATTTAGTTGAATACGTGAGTTTTTTTTTACCATTACTTTGTTACTATAAACTTCACGTCTCCCATCTCCTATTACCTGTACAACATCTCCTATCTCCTGTTATTGTACAACATCTTATTCATGAAAAACTACGTAACTTTTACACCACTTCATGCTTATTCCAACGTCTTATTCTAGTCCACCTTCAAGAGAATCCTTTCTTTGTTTTTTTGAAAAGGATATAGGAACAAGCCTATCAATAGACTTTCCCAAAGCTTCACATGAGAAAGAAAAGAGTTTGACCCATAAATCCTCTTTCCCATATTCCTTCATCACCCATATATCAGCACCTTTAACTAACTTAGGATGCATACAACTAACACACAACTAATCTCCCAAGACACCCAAATAATACTTGTTCTTCTCTTTAGCCAATAACATATGATGTGATAACCTCTCAAGTTTTTTATTAGTTGTATGAAATGCAGCAATTAACTGAGTGCTTTTGATGTTGAGGAGAAAATGGCATGCTTCATGAACAAATAAAGAATTTACACGTAGTTCAAAATCAGAGAACCAATAGGGCACATCATTCCTTGTCCATCGATGTCTCTGCAATCTATAAACCCAAAGCTTAAGTTGGGACTTATAGTGGTAATTAAGAGGGATAGTGTCATAACAACTGACATGATGGCAAAGTACCTTGCTATTGGTTGGCACCAAATTCATAACCAAGTAGTCATCGTTCATTGAGTCATACCCAAATTCCAGCACCCCAAGGTACGTCATTTCTCAAAAAGTCATCTTTACCATAAAGACTTATCGATGAAGATGGCATATTGTTCTTGCAAGGATGGAAGGGGCGAATCATAAAAAAGATAAAAACAGAACACTCAACCTTATTTCTCAAAAAGTCCAATGGCATAAGAAAGTGACTCAAAGATATTTGTTTTATCTTGATTTTTTTCTGCTTGTTGATTTCATTAATTTTTTTCTTACAATTTGTTTTAGCTGTGTATGTTATTTATTCCTAATATGTATTTATTTTTAAAAGTGTAAGATGGTTAAAATTAGTAAGTATATAAAAAAGAGCAAGACAGTTAACAATGGTACATCTTTATCAAATATGGATGATGAACAAAATCAACCTAGCATGATAGAGGAGTCAGAAGCTATAGAGGCTCTTCAATAGTTCAACACTATAATTGGAACTTCAAATAATGCACCTAGTCTAGAAGGATAAGTTACTAGTACTGGTAATGTGATCTTCATAATTAAATGATTGTGCATTTAAATTTTTAATATAATATTTTATATTTCTATTAATTTTTATTTTTTAGAAAGAAATGTAAATTCTTAAAAATGTGGATGAGGACTAACAATTAATATTAGACTTGCCAAGAAGAAAGCTAAAGGAAAACAAATTGATGTTTAATTTCATCCTTCGTACTATAAGGTATGTGGTAAGCATGCCAACATTTTCAAGTCGGAAGTCATTATATGCATTTGACAACTTGCACCACTTTGTGTCTTTAGTTGGAAAGAGATTAATGAGGATGATAAGAAGGAATTGTGGTTATTTTTAAAGGTATGACACATTTTTTAATTGCAATAGAGTTTAGTTTAATTGTAATAAAGTTTAATTTTGTTATTGCATTGAATTTGTTTCTTAATTTTCCTAACTATATTTTTATATGAATTTTAGGGTAAATTCAATTTCTCAAATTAGGTGCAGTCTTATGTGATGCAACAAGTGCATGCAAAATATAAAAAACGACATTATCATTTACGCAAAAGCTATCTCAAGAGCAAAGATTGCCTAAAGGATGTGGAGGAAGGTGATTGACATTGGTTGATTGAGAATAATTGGGAGACTCTAAATTTTAAGGTAAATTTAAAATCTAAGTTCTTTAACTTATTTTGTTGGTTGTTTTCTTTTATTAAAACAAATGATTTATCAATGTATAGGAGAAAAGTGAAAGAAACACAAGTAATAGGAGAAATCAAGAGATGAAATCAGTTTCTGGTAGAAAGTCGATTGTACAAATTACACATGGGATCGTAAAGTAAAATTTTATTTACTTAAAATTAAAATTATATTTTTCTTAAAAATTTCCAATTAATCATTAATTTTCTTTGTCTTTTTTCTTTTAGAAAGATAAAGATTCTGATGAGTAGCTCGATGCTGTTAAAGTTTAGAAGGTATCGCGACAAAAGCCAAATGGAACTTGATTTGTTCCAAATGGAGAAGAAATAATAGTATGAAAGTTATAGTCAAATTAAAATTTTAAAATAAAATTTAATATTATTTCACTAAATTTTCAAATTCTATCTAAATATGCAGAATAACCTTCAAGAAGAGGGAGAGAAAAATAAAGAAAAGATTTCGTTTGCACCTTTACCACTCGTTGAGCATTTCTTTCTTGTCCTAGAAAGAAAGTCAAGCTATTCATGCGGTTTATGTGTTAAAGGGATAACATCTAAGTTCTGAGAAAAAAGTAAAATTCTAGTTGAAGATGAGGTTGGAAGGAAACATGTAAGTAATTTAGACGATGAAGTTGCAAGACTTACCGAAATCACAAAAACACAAAATGAGAAGATTCAAGCTCAAAATGAGAAGATTCAAGCTCAAGATGCAATTATTAAGAAGCAAGCCATGGAAATGAAACAAATTTCAGCTGTTTTTGCACACTTGGAAAATACTTGAGTACCTAGTTTGTTACTCAATTCTTCTTCCTTAATTGAAGATCCATCAATTTCCACATCATCAAATACCCTTACTACTCATGTAAGTTTATAAATTTATAAAATCTAGAATAGCTAGTATCATTTCTTATCATTATCATTATATTATTATAAAGTGTTAGTACTAAATTTATAGCTTAATGTTTTATAAACTAATTAACTGATTTTATTTTTATTTATTTTGTAGGAAACAAATCAACAGCGAACTTCATCATGAAGAATAGTCAAGAAATTTTACCTTAGAGAGTTTTATTTTAAATTAGTACAAAGTAGTTCGAGATAATTGTAATAAATAATTTTCTTGGATATTAAATTTTCCAATTTTATATATTGGAAATTATAATTTATTACTCTTTGGTGATTTTTATATATTTTATACATACTAATAATTTTTATTTGCTTGTCTAATAATATCTTGGTAATAAAAATTCGTATCATTTGTGACAATTTCTATTTTATGGCCACCAATGCAAAATTTTTTATCAATTAAGTAATTAAATTGTTAAATTTAATAATATTATTTGTGATGACCATGAACACATTAGTGATAAATTAATAGTAACATATATTCTTTATTTAGTGACAACATTGTTGTAACATATAACTTTCATACTTGTGACGACATCTGTTAGACAATATAGCCACTCATGCAAATTTCTTTTATAGCTAATGTAATTTCGTTTATGAATTGATAGTTTTATTTGTGATAATAATAAACACATTAGTAGCAATACTTTTTGTAAGAACCAATTTTCATTTTTGTGATAAAATGATGTTGACACTTTTTTATTAAAATATTAGTGTCCAACAAGTAATATACACTGATAACAAAACTATTAGTGACAAATATTTGTCATTATTTATACTTATTTTAGTGGTGATATTGTTGTAACAATAAAATTAAGTATATTTACGACTTTATTCGTCACTAATTTATATTATTTATCTTGTCACACTTGTCATAAATATGTAAAGTTTCTATGACCATATGTTGTTGTCACATAAACCATAGGTTTTTTAGTGTCGAAACTTTTGTCACAATTTAATTAATTTTTGTTACGACTTATTTCGTCACTACTTTATTTTATTTATGTCGACAAATTTGTCATAAATATGTAAAGTTGTTGTTATCATATAGTATTATCACACATTCCATAGGTTTTAGTGTCGGCATTTTTGTCACAATACAATGTAATTCTGTTACGACTTAATTCGTCACTACTTTTTATTATTGGTGACAATAAAACTTGTCATAAATATGTAACATTTTTGTGACCATATAATTTTGTGACACATTTCATAAGTTTTAGTGTCAGTATTTATGTCACAAAAGTGTTGCATAATTGTGACCATTTCTTAAAGTAGTCACTATTGCAGTAGTGACGGAGGTATTTATGGTGAGAGGTGACGACTTCAAATATTGGATATTATTAATAATAGTGATTAATATTACTGCTTTTAGGGACAAATTTTGCTATCACTAAAAATACAATTTCTTGTAGTAATTACCTTAGATAACTTGTAGAATAATTATACAGTAATATAATAGCATATCAATATGAATAAATATCCAATTGGGAGTTTTTCCCTAACTTCATCATACATCATTGATAAATTATAGGAATTTCATCGTTTAGGCTAACATGATATTGTAGTATAATAATATGCCATCTATCTTTCATCAAGAAATTCTATCGATCAGGTGTATACTAGTCAATGTTATTTTCTGTACCAAGTTTTAAAATATGTAAAATTGTTTAATGGAGAATTAAAGATAAATTAAAAAATTTTTAATTAATCTAATTCTAATTATAAATTAGAATTAGATTTTATAATCATTGCCAATATATTTGGGAACCTAATGATATATAGAATGTGTTGAAGATAGCAAAGTTAATTTAGTCAAGTTAAACTTGATTGTAAAGTTTGAGAAACTTTAATATTAAATATGAGATATTTAATAAATAAAGATTAATATGAGATATTAAATCTTATATGGGCATAATTGGTATTTAATTAGAATTATTTGTAATTCTATTTAAAGTTTAATTAAAATTAGATTTTAATTTCAATGAAATTACTGAAACGCCTAAAACCTATTATAAATAGGCTTAAGCTCTATGGAGCTAGTACTTCTTGCTTAACTCTCTCTATAAGAGTTATAGAGTTCTCTCAACTCATTCTGTGGATACTGCTAGAGGTCAGACATTTGTGTGGCTATGGTGGTTGAAGCGGATCGATTTTGGGAACAGTTCGAGGGATACGATAAGATAAAGATTAATCTTCGAAATAAGGTATGAATTAAGTTTTTGCTTTATTATAATTTGTGTTAATTATTTTATAGAATTAAAGCGATCTTGGTTTCGTGAAATCAAAGGTTGCGAAAAAGTTTCGTAATTATTCCGTTACGATCAGAATTGGATCTCGACCCAGTTTCCTAACAAAAATAACCTTAAGATAGGACACTAATATATCCTACATCGTGTAATATACTAAAATTTAAAAATGAACTAGCTATGGGCATATTGTTATGTGTGTCCCAATCTTGATTGGCTAACCTTAAACATAGGTTAGAATATGGGCACATTCTAAGCTGTATCTTTCATTGGAGTCAAAATTTTGATTTCTTAGAGAGACATGGCCACGTACTCTCTTCTTCTAACTGTGTGGGTGCATGTGTCTTCGACATGACCTAAAACATAGGCATTATCTTTCTTATTTTCCAATCTTTGACAAAGATCAATCCTTTTTTTGGCTTCCTTACTACAAAATTAAATCAACAAAAACAATAAAAATAACAATATTTTAAGATGACTTTTCACTTAAAGACATTTAACATAACGAGCCTTAATCAAACAAAATTATTCTTTTAAAAAATTAAAAAATGGTCTCAAATTTAAAATAACTTATATTCAAATTGAAGTTCTCACAGCTTTTGGTTAGGTTATCTTTCAAAAGGTGCTTAACAAGGGTTGTTTAGTTAGAATCTTTCTTAAAATTTATTGAACGATGAAGTGGTGGATGTATTGCCTCCCTAAGTGGGAGTTGTACATGTATTACAATAGATATTACTTTTGGCTACATTTTTTTTTGCTTTAATTAAAATTCATAGCTAAAAGTAACTATTTGTCTATAAAATTTGAAAATTGTAACCTATTGAAGCAATAACTCAAAAATTTTATTTTGTAGGTTTTTTAGCTTATTAGCTACATTTAGTTTCACTACAATTTTTTTAGTAGCTAATAATTTTTAACAATGCTTTTCCATTATGAACAAAGTTTCATAGAAAAATTTTATAGTAACGAAATATCTTTTTAAAGCTAAAGCTCAAATCTATTCCAACTATCATCTACATTTTCTAAATTTTATAGGAAAAAGTTTTGGCTATGAAAATATTTCATAGCCAAAAGAAGAAGTTAAAAAATAGTGTAAACGACGTCATTTTCTCCACTTAAATGATGTCGTTTTCTTGAGACTTATAACTTGAACATAAACATCTCCTCTAGCTTTTCTTCTTCTGTCTTTGTGTTCTAATTGAAACCGTTAGCTTTAAACTCTTTTCCTATAGTTCTAATATGCTCCAAAGCATTATTTATTCATTAAAGAGCTAGGATGTTGCTCCTCCTAGTTGAATGATAAGCTAGAACTTTCTTTGATTCTATAACACTAGAAAACTCAATAACTTTTTGTCTTACTTTTATGATTTCCTAAATATGAAATGTTTAGCTTTAATAAAATATGACTTATAGTGGCTTTGTGTTAGTATGGAGCTGTTCTACGAGCGTGTCACATTTCCTATTCCCTTATTAGTGAATTTATTTGTTTTAAATAGAAAAAAGGTTCTCTATCTTTGTGATAAACCATTTTAAGTTATATATTTAGATGTTTTATATCGTACATTTATGAATTCTTTTGCAAAATTTCATGATGTCATTTTTCTTTTCTATTTCACTTTATTATTAAGAATTGAAAATATATTATATCTAAGGTGTTTGATAAAATTTTCATAATCATTGAAAATCACTTTAAAATCAAAATCAAGACTATTTCTATGAATGATAATTTTCATAATCATTGAAATCACTTTAAAATCAAAATCAAGGCTATTTATATGAATGATAGAACATAGTATCAAGCAATGTCAAAAATTTTAAATTAATATTCATTCAACATGTGACTTGCCATAATATAGACACGAGTATATTCACTCTATCAATTGCAAACCTTAGTCTTACACTCTCACATAATGCTTTCATAATTTTTTTTAGTTCTATTCATTTTAAAGTAGCAAAAACTATAACTGATATGGCCTGTCCTGTGATGACGTTGACCATATTACCTTACCATTTTCTATACCTAACTTTGTCTTTAACTCCCTTACTTTTAGTCGAAATGTCATTCATATTCCAATCACTTATCTAAAAGCTGTAAGGTATTGTCTTCTTCCAAGGCCAGTCCATAAAATTCTCCATCACAAGTAAGTAGTAGACCTTCTATCGCTCTATAACATACCTAGTGCTACATCTTCACCCATTTTAATAATAAGAATACTTATAGTATATATCTTTCGAAATACCTATTAATTCCAACGTTTTGGATATAAAACCACTAGCCAAATCATCATGTGTTATTATCTACTTCTAAAATTAAATTTACAAATCAATAAAAATATTTTTCATTAACTCATCTTTGTTATCTTTCCTCTAACAAACAAAACTCTCCTTATTTACCTAAGCTAATAAGCACCCTTATTAATGTGATTTCACGAGAAAAGAATTTCTACGTTACCATGTGCATTAAAATGAATGATTTTCAAGAAGTTTATATTGCATTATCTCTATTTATAATACTTAATTATGATGATGAATCTCCTAGATTGACGAGTATCAATAAGTAATTAGTTTTCTTTAATGCCATTTTACTCATATGACTTGATTTTAGCTATTCTCAATAAGTTAGCTCACTTTTTAAACAAATCAACCTCTAATCATTGGTTTGTTGTGAAGAGAGCCCTTTAACATCTCAAAGTAATGTCTTATTATGGTGTCTTTATCTCAAATCATTCATCGCGATGTCTCATGCCTTTCCCAATATATATTAGGATAATATTAGTCACTATATTTTTGCTATTTGGTCCTTCATGCCTCTAACTACATTATTTGGGCCCTAAAGTTGACAACCCTAAGCATATTACAATAAACATTAATCGTATTTCATATATAACATAAACACTATTCCTATTTGACTTAAGACACAAACACTAATCCTAATTTAACTATCATATTTCCTATTTTTATTTGGCATAAAAATTAAATGACACCATATTCCATATGTTTTTATTGAATAATGTTTCTCGCCATATTCTTATTGTAAGATTTCGTTGTTATAAATCTTATTATAGGGTTTGTCACAATTTGCCAACCAATTGCATTTTTTCATAAAATACAAACTTGATATGTTAATTTTGGTTTACCGTTATGTTATCTATAACTTAAATTACATTTAGTAATTTAATAACTTGCTTATACAATATACATGGACAGAATATGGATAATTCATAAAAAATGATCCAGTCAATACTTAGAAGGAGTGAAGACCTTCAAGAACTTTGTAAAGGATCAAATGGGTTTACAATGAGAATTTTTTTCCATGCATAGATTGCTTAAATTTAAATAGTAAAAGTTAAGATGTCATATATAATCACTTGCTAATCTAAGGCGTAAATGAAAATCTATATTCAATAGATTTATCATAGTGAACGTTCTGAAGCAAGTAATGTTAGAAGTTTTGACACATATAATGATGGTAATAACAATCATAATGTAGATGATAGTGATAATAATGACGATGTAGATGATGCAATTGAAGAAATATTAGAGGATTTGGGGAATTATATGGAGACTATGGATGATAATACTCTGTATAATACATTAAGTAGAATTACATAAAGATAATTTTGAGAAGTTATTGAAAGTAGCACAAGTTATATCCAAGGTGCTCTGATTTCTCCCAAATATATTTTATTATAAAGCCGTTGCATTTGAAGGTATATAATAAGTGTACTAACAAATTCTTTGACATATTGATTGAGTTGTTCCATGTTACATTACTGATTGGCCATAAGTTTTCTAAATCTTAGTATAAAGTAAAAAAATCATTAGAGAACATTGGATTAGGATATATATCAATACATACCTGTAAGAATGATTATATTATATTTTGGAAAGAGTTTAAAGATCTTCAAAAATGTCATATTTGTAGTACATCAAGGTGGCAAGTAGATGATGGAAAAGGGAAAAAGATACCACATAAAATCTTGAGATACTTCACTATTAAACCACAATCACAAAGGCTTTTTATGTTAACAAAAACAACTGTAGATATGAGGTGGCATAAAAAACAAACACATTGGTGATAGGGTTATGCATCAACCAGGTAGAATCCAAGGCATAGAGATACTTTGATGGGAAACACATTGTTGCAACATTTATGGGAGTAATTACAACAATCATAAATGTTAGGCACTGACGTATATGTAAGAAGAGGAAGTAGAGATGTGGCATGAGGTAATTGAATAAAATTAGCTAGAAACCTTTGTTAAGGGAGAATAAGAAAAAGAAGAGTGGACAGAGGTGGTTGAGGAAGAACTAGTGGAGGAACCAAATAAGGAAACTACTGATCAGGCATTCGTAGTTACCTTAAATATAGAGGGTTCCCACTTCCTCCAAGACAAACTGCTTGTGTTAGAGGACAATTCAAGGAGTTTTGTTATCCCTTATTTATTAATAGTTTGTTATTAAAAAAGAAATTACTACAGTTAATTGGTTTCACTAACTTATTAAATTATGTCCTTATGATTATCTTGCAATAGATAGCTTACTTACGGGCTACAAAACCTTTATGTCGAGAACTGAGTGAAAGCAAGCCACTAATAATAGATCTAGGATAAGGGCAACTTGCAAGGTACATTGAGCTAACTATGTTAAACAAGCGCTATATTGAAGGCGACGCATGAACTATGATAGTTTTATTTTAAATTTTAAATTTTATGTTTATTTTATTTTATATTTTGTATTTATTTTCTTGTTATTTTCATATTCTTTTTATCCCTTTTATTTTATATCTTACAAGGAAGTTATTATAATATTGGATGGATTAGAATTAGAAAATCGTCTTATTCAAGGAAGTAACAAAAACTTAACTTTCTCACTTATTAATAAATGCTTATATTGTGTACATTAAGGATAATGTACAACTTTAAGAGTGGGGAAGGGGGGTTAATGATTTATAATGATTTCTTAAGCTTATTATAATCTTGATTATTAAATTTTATTAACTGATATTTTGAATTGGTCGAAATTTTTCCATCAATAATATATTTCAGTATAGAATATTAATTTGACTTATTATGAAAAAGGATGATATTTAGAATAAGTTCTCTTTTATAAGTCATAATTTTTAGTATTCATTGAAATAATCAAATTTAATGAAAATGCAAACTATTTACATAGATGTATACCAATCTTTGTCATGATTTTTTAAGCCTAAGAGCAAATTTTCAAAAATTTTAAGCTCTTTTTATTCTTTCATATGTGTTACCATGCATAGTGCAATGATTTTAGAACATGCTTCAGTATACACACTGAGATCACATTTGTTAAATTAGAAGTATTAAAGTGATGAAGGCACTTAGATTCAACAATTTTCTTAATCCTATTTCTTTGATTAATAATCACCTATTTTATCCCTTAGGAATAACCAATTTTGAGCCTTAGCCTTTTTCATTGTCTATAACCCCAATTAATATTTGTTATCTTCTTTTCTAAGGCTTTTTTATTGTTTTGAACCCTGAAGGTTATTTACATTATTTGGTTGTTTGAAAATCGAAAATTTTAAAGGTCTAATATCTGTTTAATAGTAGTAACATGAATGCTTGAAACTATTGTGATTCAAAAAAAGAAGAAAGAGCATAGAAAAAGAAGAGAAGAAAATATATATCATACCATTGGTTTTATAATTAATGGACCTATATGTATTATGGACAAGTTTCATGTAATGTCTTTTGAGTAAATTTCCTTCAATTCAATACTTTTTATTATCTCAATTTTACTTTAACAAAGCTCTTTTACAACCCTATAAAGAGCTTTCGATTTTTTTCTATTTTATACATAAGTGGTGGAGATGTGATAATATTGCAAGCTTATATAATAGTTGTACTATGTATTGATTTGAGAATTTTGATACTTTTCATCCCAAATACTTTGAGTGTAGTGAGTGAAATCTTGGTGAGGATGTAAAGGTTTATAATTTTGATTTCAATGCGATTATTGATATAATTACTATTAATATTGCTTAGGAAGTTAAGTTTAGGATAACTTAACTCTAATTTTATGTTAATTTGATTCAGTATGACATGAAGATTTATAGTATGAGTGGAAAAATCTAGATTAATAAAATATTAATGCTGTAAAATTAATAATTTTGATTATAGTTTGCTTGAGGACAAGAAAAATCTTAAATGTGCATATGTTTGATAGATGTATATTTGACTATATTTATACACCCATATTTGATATATTTTGCTTGATATTTTATATTTTTATTTTATATTTGGCATTTAACTCCCTCTAAGTGCATTTAAGGGTTATAATTGTCTTCATATACCAAAATGAGAGAAATTAGGGTGAAATTGTGGCATAAAACAAAGATTTGAAGCAATTAGGAGATACTCATCCATGTATGTGGTCGTGTAAGTCTCTCAAAACATGTAAAGTCATAATTTTAAATGTTTTAGAGATACACAATTTGATACATGCTTGTGTATCATACCTTGTATGTCCTAGAAACCCTAAATTTTGCTATATAAGGATGTGAACAGAGACAAACAGGGAGAGTAGAATTTTGGAGACAACTTTAGACATGGAGAACATCTAAAAAGGATGATATTGGTCTAAAGAAGTGAAAAACATAAAGAAATAATCAAAATTTCAAATAGATTACAACATCAACCTCAAACTTGCAAGAACATTTGATAGAAGAGAAAGGGAGATTTAAAATTATGAACATTTGTTCTTCTAGTTTATGTATTTTTTATCATGTGTCACTAAACATCTTTAGTGTCTAGGTGAGATGAACCCTTGTTTGTGCTATAACATGTTTTGATTCTTTTATATATTGTAATTGTTTTTATTGAACTATTATGATCCATATATGTGTTTAATATATGCTCTAGTAAATCCGGAATATTAATGCATAATATGATTTCATAACATAAAGATTGAGAAATCTTATGTATGAATAAATCTGCTGTAATAAAAAGGAGTTGAATGTAAACCTAGAGATAGGTTGACATAAATATTCTAGATTAGGGTCAAACTTAATATCAGAATTCACAAATTGGTAAAGCAATCTTAATTCCTTTAACATGAAAAATATCAGTTGATAATTCTAAGACTAGTTGTTAGTAATCTCAAATGAGTTATCAGCATACAATAGGAATTTCCACAGCTAATAATCAATAAAATAACTGCATAATAAAAGGTTAATTATTTAAGGGTTTTAACGGGATTCCTAGCCTAGACACTAATTTCTAATATTGATTGTTTTCTGAGTGATTCCTTTAATTTCTATGTTCAATATTTTTGCCTATTTTATTTTAATTTTAATTTTTTATTTTCTTAATTAAAAACCAAAATGCAATTTATAGGCTAGATAACAGGAGAAAGTAATTACATGTAATCACTGTCTTCATGGGTTGACTTGTACCTGCCGGTACTAGCTATAACTACACTATTCACTTGCGGTAAAGTTAATATTGATATTAAACAAACCAATTAATTTATCATAATTGAAAGGAGTTGCATCCAAACCTAAAGATAAACTTAGATAAATTCTTTAGATTAGGGTCAAACTTAATAGTAAAAATCACGAATCAATAATGCAATATTATTTAATAAGAAAGAGTTTTATTAATTAGTTGATGGATTATTTTTTAATAGTCTTAAGAAAGATATTAACATAAGATAGGAACTTCCATGGTCAAATAATCACTAATATAATTGCAAGATAGAGGGTTAATATTTAATGATTCTTAGGGGGACTCATCACTTAGAAACTATTATTTGTATTGATTTTTCTAAGTACTTTCCTCTATCTTCTATTTAAAATTCTTTCAATTCATAATTTTTTATTTAGTTTACTTTTAATTGAAAACTAGAATCAAATTCATATATCAGATAATAGAAATAGGGTAATTTGTAGTACTTCCAATCTTCGTGAGATTGACCCGTAATTGCTTGTGCTAGCTACCAATATGTCGTTTACTTGAAATTATGACCCAAAAATGCACTTAGAACAAATTACATACTAAGTATATAACAAAACTATGAAATATCAAGATAACGTTGTTAAATATAGGTATATAATTATAGTCAGAGATGTATTTATCAAACATCTCCACATGTAAGCTTTGGATTGTCCTCAAGCAAATCATAATATGATTTATTAATCTTACAACATCTCTCCTTTATTAATTTCAACCTGTCCATCCACACTCTAAGTCATCATATCATATTAATCAAATTAATATGCAATTAGATCAAGTTATCCTAAAATTAACTTCATAAGTTAAGATCAATAATAATCACGTCAATAATGTTTTTGAAGCCAAATGCATAAATCTTTAGACCCTCACTAAGGCTTCACTCAATACACTTAAGTGTTTAGGATGAAAAGAACAAACTCTCAAATCAATGTATAGTAAAAATCTTAACTATAGGCTTATAATATTATCACATCTCCGCCACTTATAAGAAAAACATAAAAAAAAATCAAAATGTATTTATGAGGGTTTAAATGGGGCTTAGGTAAGGTATGATTAGGATAATATAAAGGTTACTAAAATTGAAAGAGATTCACAATAGACAGCATTAGAAGAAACTTGTTCTTTTACAAAATAGATCCTTGGCAACATAAATCTGTTGGTACCATAATTCAAACACTTTTTCCCATTTTTTAGGAAAAAGGTGCCAAAAAATTGATTCACTAGGATTAGGTCAATATTAAAATTTTCCTTAAGTGAATGACACAATGGTAGCTAGCACAAGCAATTAGGGTAATTACTAGTACTTCCAATCTTGGTGAGATTGACCCGTAATTGCTTGTGGTAACTACCATTGTGTCGTTCACTTGAGGTCAATTTTAATATTGACCTAATTTAAGTTAATCAATTTTTTCGCACCATTTTCGGGAAAAATGGGAAAAAGTGTTTGAATGATGGTACTAATGGATTTATGTTGCCAAGTACCTATTTGTTAAAGAACAAGTTTCTTATAATGCTGTCTATTATGAATCTCTTTCAATTTTAGTAACCTTTATATTATCCTAATCATACCTTACCTGAGCCCCATTTAAACCTTTGTAAATACATTTTGATTTTTGTTTATGTTTTTCTTATAAATGGTGGAGATGTGATAATATTATAAGCCTATGGTTAATAATTTTACTATACATTGATTTGAGAGTTTGTTCTTTTCATCCTAAACACTTAAGTGCATTGAGTGAAGCCTTAGTGAGGGTATAAAGATTTATGCTTTTGGCTTCAAAAACATTGTTGACGTGATTATTATTGATCTTAACTTATGAAGCGAATTTTAGTATAACTTGATCTAATTGCATATTAATTTCATTAATATTAAATGATGACTTAGAGTATAGATGGACAGGTTGAAGATAACAAAGGAGAGATGTTGTAAGATTAATAAATCATATTATGATTTTCTTGAGGACATTCAAAAGCTTACATGTGGAGATGTTTGATAAATAAATGTTTGACTATAATTATATACCCATATTTAACAAATTTATCTTGATATTTCATAGTTTTGTTGTATACTTAGTACTTAATTTGTTCTAAGTGCATTTTTGGGTCATAATTTCCTTCATGGACTAAAAAGAGAAGAACTTGGATGAAATCGTGACATAGAACAAAGAATTCCAACAACTAAGGACCTACAAAACCATGTACAGTGACTGTGTAAGTCTATGTAAATGTGTGAAAAATGAAGAATTTGATTTCTGGTCATGTGGAGTTACATGTCTGTGTATACTGAGATACATGACAATGTACGTTCCCTGTATAAGTCTTTATACCCATATGAAATCACAAATTTAGTTATTTTGGAATATACATGGCCTCCTACAAGCCCTTGTAATTGACCATGTATGGTAGAAACCCTTGTTTTTACTATAAAAGGATATAAGCAGAGATAAAAAAAGAAGAACCAAAATTTAAAGAGTTTTTAAGTAATAAGCAACATTCAGAGGTGATGATTTTTATCAAGAGACGAGGAAAACACGAAGATAACATCAAAAGATCTGATAAAAAGCTACATCTAATCTAAACTTGCAAGAAGATTCATTAGAAGAAAAAGGTAGACTTAGAATTATAATTTCTTTGTTTTCTAGTTTTTCTTTTGCATATTTGTTATTGATTTTGTTTTTTATGAATAACTAAATGTGTTTAGTGTCTAAGTGTTATGAACCCTAGTTTATGATAACAATATGTTTTAATATTTTATGTTATGTAATTATATTGATTGATTTATTGTGATTCAATTGTGTATTTTTATTCTTTTTCTAATATATCTGGAATATTAGTGCATGATTTGATTTCATATGATTGAGATTGAGAAATTCTTTTGTATAAGTAAATCTACCATAATTGAAAGGAGTTGCATGTAAAACTAGAGATAGGATAACATAAATCCTATAATTAGGGTCAATCCTAATAACAAAATTCAGGGATCAATAATGCAATACTAGGGTTTTAATGAGAAAGAGTTTTGTTAATCAATTGGTGGAATCGTTTTTAATAGCATTGAGAAAGTTACCAATATAAGTTAGGAATTTCTACAGTCTAATAATCAACAATATAATTGCATGATAAAAGGTTAATATTTAATGATTCTTAGGGTGATTCATTACCTAGATACTATTATTTGCTATTGATTTTTCTAAGTACTTTCTTTTTGCTTGCGTTCAAAATTATTTTAATTCTTAATTTATTTATTTAGTTTATTTTTAATTAAAAACTAAAATCCAATTCATAGGTTACATAATTGAAAAAGGGTAATTACTAGTACTTCCATGATTTATAAGATCGACCAATACTTGCCCATGTTAGATATAACTACGTCATGCACTTTTGATGAATTTTAATATTAACCTAATATCAGTCAATCAGTTGTTCCACTCTCTTCTCAACTACACAAAGAAGTTAAACCTGATGTTAACGATGCCGAGTCCTTGGCTGAACCAGTCAGACCTCAAGTAACTCCTATCTATAAACATACTTTAGGACCATCGTTCTCTTTTGATGATGTCCCATGAACAAAATGGATAGATTGACTATATGAATTTAGTGCCTAGATAGATCTTCAAATGATAAGGCCATATATTTCTTTTGAAGAATCTTGATAGAATTTGTCTCTAAAATGACTAGAACTTTAAGAGAATCATTCTAAAGCCTCAGTGAATACAAACACATGCAAATTTTACAACCTTCAGAAGCCATTTCCTTGTTAAGAATGATTCGTAAAGAATTCATCAAATGTTTCTAGCTTATTGATTGGTAAATCAGATATGACTACTTTGAAATAAAATGTCTCTTTATGAACAGGAAAGATTTGCAAAAGCATTTTCAAAGAATCTATGAAAAATATTATATGCTCAATGGTTTTAATGATGTCAATCTTTGATATATATTCATTACTTCCCTTCTAGTTGAATTATAGTTGTAATTACAAAGAACAATCTATTCTCTCTACATAGACATATCTAAAATCTATCATAGAGAAATCTACTAATTAGATTTGGTAAAGTTGGAAAAATTGTATGAACAATATAAGTTTTTCAAAGCTATGTCAAGTTTTTCCTGATTGTGAACCTACTGACGATGAAGTTTCTTCTCTTGAAGACGAAGATGATGAACCAATGTACATAATGAAGTATTCTTCTTTGAAGTAGGGCCAAGGAAACCATTAATAACTATGCCATACATCAAGCTCTAGTCGCTTCTAAAAAGAGTCATCGACCAGTCCTAGTTATTGGTTATATAGACACATGCTCATATAGGGGTGTTATGAAACCACCTATTCACCCTATAAAATAATGACAACTGTATGAAGAATAATTTTCCGCAGCCGATGTTAATTCCTTCAAGATAGACCTTATCTCAAAAAGAAGGATTGGGATAAAGTTCTTCCCAAGTTGTATCATTTAGACAAAACTATTAGGAAGCAATCTTCCTAGTCTTGAATTATTTATTGGAATGGATGTCTATTATCGAGCAGAAAGTTACAAATCCTTCCAAAAGAAAAACGTTTCAAACAAGATTTTATGAGTACATTAAAGACTGCAACATCTTTGAGGTACAGGATGTTCCCACTTGATATGAAAATATCATAGATTAACTCTTATAATGGCTGAAAAGTAATTCAATAATCCACATCAATTATTGCAAATTTCAGAATTTTATATCCAATTTCCATTTAAAAAGAATAAGGAAATTAATCAAAAAGGGCCACTCATTCGGGGATGAATCTAAATGACTTAAAGATGGCACAAAAAGAATATGATATACTTTTGAAATAAAGACTGATCGAGCCGACAAAATCAGATTGGGCATATCAAGCTTTTTATGTGGAAAAAAAGTAGAGGAAAAAAGAGGTTAGTTATTGATTACAAGTCTCCAAATAATTTTCTTCAAGATAACAAGTTTTTTTGCCCAACATAAATACACAGGTGTTATTTCTAATAAAGGAAAAAATCATCAAAAAGTTTGATTTTAAGGCTAGATTTTGAAAACTAGGTATCGACCCAAAGGATCAACATAAGACAACATTCTGCAATTCTAATGCTTAATATCAATGGGTAGTCATGGCATTTGGGCTAAAAGTCCCCCCATCATTGTTTCAAAGACCTATGCTAAGAATCAATGATGGTATCCATATCAAGCGCTTCAATTTACATGGATGATATCCTACTTTATTCTTAAACTATATAAGAGCATCAAGCCTTAATAAAACAAATTTTAGATCATACAAAAAATATGGGATTATTCTCTCAACACGCAAAAGTCAAATTGGATCAACCCATATAGAATTCCTATGCATGAGGTTTCATGATTGTTCCTACTATCATGGCCCACTTATAATTGATGAGTTACTAAACTTCCTAGACATAAACATTACTGTTAAAAAGATCCAACAATTTTTTTGGTAATTGATTAGGAATTTCATCCCTCATGTATCAGAATATGTCATTCAACTGTCAAAGCTACTAAAGAAAAAGCTACCATTATATGGCCTTGAGTAGACAAAGACAGTCAAGCAATTAAAGAAGATTAGTCATCATCCAATTCTCCTGAAGATTCATAATAAAAGAAAATGAATCTTGCAGATTAATGCTAGTGAAGATTTTTTGGGACCGATATTAATAAAAGAGTCATCAAGAAAGTGGTTTTACTGTAGACATACTAGCGGACAATTTAAACCCTCAGAAAATTATTATCATGTAATCTACAAAGAGATTTTAGTAGTAACAAGACGTATAAAAAAGGTCAGTTTCCACCTTAGCCCTTATCCCTTTGTCGTAGAAATGGATAATATTTCCTTCCTAAAGATACTAAACCTAAACAAAATAATCCTTCCAGAGAGTCAATTGCTTTGCTGGAAAGATTGGTTATCTCGCTATGAATTCATAGTTAAACACATCAAAGGCCACCAAAGCATCCCAGTTGATTTCCTTTCTCGACCTCAAATACATATCAACCTTATCACTCCTTCGAAAATTATTCCTCTCATCCTTTTGATGGTTGACCTACCTAGCACTGCCAAAGAAAAAGTTCTTTCCTTCTATTGGAAGAACACTTAATACCATTCATAAGATAGATTTTCTTACCTGATTAAGTCTCTAATATTACCTCTACCATTTTCTCAACCAAGCAAAATTACGTTGTTGCCTATCCCTATTTAACATTCAGACACCATACCTTACGAAGTTCTTCATTAATGGTCCGCTCCCAGAAAATAAATTTTGATACTGATGGGCACTTTTTACCCTCCATGTTTATTATCTGTCTTCCCTATTTATAAATCTGCCAACATTTGTATGATATAGAAAATGAAGGCTCCCTTTTATAAAATTTCTTAGAGTGGTACTAACCATGAATGGGATAGAGGACTCAACTCTACCAAATTATTATAGATCTCATATTATAAGAGACTTTATTAAAGAACCAAACCACTCAAAGCTTCTTTATCCTTCATTGACCTTATAACACATCCCATAATGGATTCATCTACTCTGAAAATAAGGAATATTTTAGACATATCGCAATCTAATGGCCAAGATACAAGGAATATATCCTCAAAGTCCATAAGCACTTCATAAGGACCTAAACCATTTTCCCAAATATGCACTACCAACTTTCTCTTCATCTATTGGGCCTTACCCAGGAGAATTCTAAATGCCAGATTTTGATAACCTAAACAACCCTATAAACTTGGGCCTAGACACTTCTAAATTATCTCAAACCCAAGCCTCCTTCTATTAGGATTCCCGAAACCTCGACGATGATATTGCCATTTTTGTTGAAGTAGAGCCAAACAATATTTGAAAATTTTAAACATAATGGAAGCAAGCCCCAAAAAGAGTCAAAGATGAATTAGTAATCATAGTGACAATACAAGTAGAGGAGTTTCTACCTCAAATCTATTATTGTAGTAAGAACCTATCTGTCAAGGATGATGAATAAGATTCCTCTTATTATTATTATAGATCCATTTATTTAAAGTTATTTATTTAGGTGTATTTTATTATGTGAATTTGTTCTTATCTGTTTTCTATATGATGTGGTATCATTCTTATCTAGAATAGTTAATATAATATTGTTCTTATCTAGAATAGTTGATGTGATGTTGTTCTCATCTATTGACTTTAATCTTATCTAGAGATTTTTGTCATATCATTTGCTTATATAAGAAAATGACCTCTTCCATTCTATCTAAGTTCAAAAAATTTTGGATTAAATTAAGTTTAAGTAGTAAAAAATATGTGCTTTCATATGGATTCTCTCTAAAACTCTCTCTCCCCCTAAAAGATTGATTCTTTAATAAGTTTACTTCTCTCATATAGAGAAGCAACTATGCTTTGCATTTTCCTTTTTATAAGGATCCTATGCTTCAAAATTTATTGGACCCATGAGCTTGTTTGAGTTTTAAGTTATACAAGGAGGATTGGTTAGCCTAGATCCTTAAGAAGCAATCCTTTAATGTTGAAACTGTTGGATCGCCTATGGCCCGGGTATTCACAATACGTAGTGGAATGGACCATACTACACAACATGTACGGATTTACCTCTTGATGGGGATTGGTATTTGTTTTTCAGGTTTGTAGATGCTACAGTGCATGAATGTCCTCTACCGATATCCACACAAGGATGAATGATTCGGGTAGCGGCTAATGTGTGCTAGCACGTTCCAAAACACTTTTTAAAAGCACATTTTTTCTCTCGAAAGAAGAACGAACAGCTAGTGGCTAGGGTTTTTGTCTCTTCTCTAATGAGACATATGTTCTCTATTTATAGAGAAACCCTAATCCCTATTCCTATTAGAAATAAGAATATCATAATCCTAAACCTATTGGGATTATAGAAGCCCAATAAGTTTTGGCCCATATTATATCTTATATAATAAAAGCCCGACAACTTAATTCAATCAGCCTAATAAATATATCCACATATATTTATTCAGTGCCTAATAAATTAGGCCCAAAAGAATAAGCCCAGATCATATCACTCTCTATGTGCGATCCTGTAGGTTCATTTGATGTTGGCAATGAGCTTGATCACACTTCAAGGCCTATAAGTTATAAGCGGCCTCTGGCAAGACATTATGACTACCTAAATCAAATGAGGATTGGTAATCTGATTTAACTTGTAACTATGGTTATATACTCAGTCCCTTTGTAACACGATATCAAGATTAATTACAAGGTATGGTACATGTAAACCTTTAATTAATCACAGTTTTTTGATTCCTAAGTTGACTGACTATAACAAATGATATTGATGACTCCTCATCAATTCATTTGAGCACGATCATGCATTTCTTCAGTCATACTTATCAAGAGGCCCAAATGATATCTCTCTCATTTAAGAGAAGTACAAATCCCATCTACATCATTCACATCCCTCCGCATGATTCATTTAATGTCCAACATAAGAATACTTGTTATCCTGTTAAAGATAACTAAGTCTAATGTCAAAACACTGAATTCCTCATGTAGGGA